>RRYC01000003.1:0-192113 GCA_004016185.1 Quambalaria eucalypti
GTGCGTGGTGCGTGGTGGGGGGTGCGTGGTGCGTGGTGCGTGGTGCGTGGTGCGTGTGCGTGTGCGTGTGTGACTTGTGAGACGCACGGGCGTGGTGCAGGCGGGCGGGAGTGGGGACGGGTGGGGGGGAGAGAAAGGCGGTGCGGGTGCGGGTGCGGGTGCGGGTTGCGGTGCGGTGCGTGCGGCGGTGCGGTGTGGTGTGGTGTGGACCAGTGCGCCTGCGCCTTTGCCTGCGCCTGCGAAAAAGGTTGGCCTCGCGATCTGGTTTTGGGTTGGTTTGCTGCGAGCGAGGTCGACGTGCCTGATTGCTTTGCTGCTGCTGGTCTGGGACTGAATTGGGTTCGCGTCGGCGCGACGCCTCTGTGTGCCTTCTTCCGCGCCTCTTCTTTCTTCCACTGTCTTGTGTCGGTCGAGTAGTAGCGTCAGGGCTCCCAGTCTTTCAGTGAGCGCGTCGCGCGTCTCGCACACACGGACAGAAGCCGCCAGGAAGGACTGACGTGGTGGTTGCAGGAGGGACCTTTGCCTCTTGTCGCGTGTGTGTACCTATCTCGGCGTAGGAAGAGTACAATATGTAACCTGGTCACTGTGCACTGCCACTGCCACTGGCCACCGTTTCGAGGCGCAAGCTCGGGAGCTTGTCTGCGCGTCTTCTCTTTTGACTCTTCCGGGGACCAAGTCACCATCGCGTATTGTTTTGTCCACGGCCGTCCTGATTGCGCCCTGCCCTGCCGACTGGGTTGCGGGCGTAGCGCGTGCGAGCGGGCGGGCGGGCGGGCGAGGTTGCTTTGCGTCGCGTTGCGTTGCATTCAGCCCCCGCCCGGAGTCGTTCGTTCGCCTGTGCGCCTCGGTAGGTAGTGCGCGGGCGTGAGAGTATGTACGAGGGCAGTGTCCGTCGTCCGCGGGGTGTGCTTTTGCGTCGCCGTCGTAAAGTGCTTTTACCACGCTGCTCCCCTGCGCGGTGGTGCAACGTGCAGCTTGCAGGCAGACCTTCGGGAGTGGGCCAAAGCGGGCGCTGCAGCAGCCGAGGCGTGACGATCAAATGGAGCGTGGGGCTTTTTTACCCTTTATTGAGAAAGATGTTCGTCGGACGCCAAGTGCCCCCTTTTGTGTGTGTCCCTGTCTGCCCCTCCCCGCCCCGCCCCGCCGCAAGCACAAGGGTACGGGTTGCTACAGCCGATACGGGCACATTCGCCGCGGGCTGCCCCATCTGAAATCTTCAAACTGAGACAGCTTTGGAGTACCACCCGACGGCATGCCCATGCGCACTTTGCGCTGGCTGTCTGGCTCATCTCGAACTTGTACATACATGCACACACTCACTTCACTCACACACTCACTCACCCTGCTGTATGTAAATTTCTGCAAGCCGTTTGGGTGGAGGTGGCTGCGCTGCGAAGCCTTCGGTTCAATGACGCTCCCTTCTGCAAAGACGCCTCGTTTGAGTCTGCAGAAAAAAGAGCAAGGCGGTTGAAGTCAAAGGCGCGCCGCAGAGCGGGAAAACAAGGTTAGAAACCAGGTTGGTGGCGCTGGGGCGTCTTCCCACACAAGGAAGAGCACGCTTGTTGGCCGTCTGGACCTTGGCGGTGTGCAAGGGGGCGGTGGGGCGGGGGGAGGCGCTCTTCGCAGAGCGGGCTCCCGCGACAAGAGCAGGCTTGCGCGCGAACGCGAGCAAAGGGCGCTCTCGCAGAGGCAAACCACGCCGAGCCTTGAGCCTCTCTCCGCACTACAAGCCCCCCTTTACCCGCCCCGGCGTTGGACGCTGACTTTGAAACACTCACAGGGTGAAATTGGCTCAAGCGGCTAATCTTTGGAGGAAGACTGAAAGAAGACTGTCGAGACTTGGTAGTCGGAGTCGGAGGTGTAGCGAAAGGTACAAAGGATTCAGGATAGCTCTCAAGTTTGCGGGCTGGTCGTTGGACCACCCCTTGCACCCCCTCCCCGTATTATAGGTTTCCTCCTTTGCCGGATGCCCGATGTCGGTATACAATGTTCTTTGCTGGCCGTGGTTGCTCGCCCAACCCGTCCTGATGCTAGCTTTTCCTTCAGACATGATTCAAGCCGGAAGGGGCAGTGGTGCCAAAGTGGTTCATCATTTTCTACGGCCCTCGCTCGACCCGCTGATCTCTGTCTACGAGCCACCCAACCATTGTCTCGTCCTCGAGTACAACCACCTTATGAATCGATGCGTGGGCAAGCCGAGCCGATCAGCAGCAGCGACGTTTCTGCAATGCAACGCAGTCTCTCCACTTTGGTCGTCATCGAGACGGCATCGCCAGGGTAGTGGTCGTGGTCCGCCATACTGTGTACAATGTGAGCTGTGCGGAAGCCGGTCCGGGCTTCAGAAGCAGCGAGCAATGGAGATTCTGACTGGTCATTTCTACGCCCACTTGCAGAGGCGAAGCAGCAATGCTGGCCATAACGTGCGTGGAGCCGAGCACTGTTGGCCAGCCTGGTTCGTGGGGCCAAACGCCCAAGGCGTCGGATCACCCTCTGTCACCAAGTACTCGCCTCGCTGATGTGCAAGATGGCGTCTCGCCGATGGTCCGGGTCCTGATGTGCAAGGTGGCGCCTGGGCAGTTGCCCCGAGTCCTCCTGCTGTTGTTGTCGTCGTCGTCGTTGATGTTCTCGCTTGCATGAGTTACGCCCAGCTGCATTCAGACCCCAAACAGGCGAAGTCGCGCGTTGTCAGTATCTCCAAGCCCAACACGCGCGGCAGGCGTGCGCACGCCTTCTTGTTTGGGCTCGCGAGCATTGGTCGCTTCGCAGCATCCTTTTTTTTGGGCGCACGGCTAACACTTTGTGACGTGTCGACTTCACTTCCCACCCCCTTTGCGGCTCTCATCCCGGATTGAGGTCGCACCTGGGCGTCGGACTCGCTTCGAGGAAGGAGGGCTCAAACACGTGATGGCAGCCCCATGGACGCCCTCTCCACGATGCGATGCGATCTTTGCGGCCAATTTGACCATTTTGAGCTGAGAAGCGGACCTGGGCGCTAAGCTCGTCAAGATTAATAGAAAATTTGTCAGAGAGGTGCGCCATGTCAGATTGGCGTCAAACGAGGCGGAAATCAGCGGACTGAGAATTCCCAATCTTCGACACCCGTTCCCGTTGGCCGTCTCAGGCACAACAAGTGGTGGTAAACGCGGCGCCCCAGCCCGCCCCGCTACTGCTCCTCCTCCTCCCGCAATGCCTGGCTCGCCTGGCTCTGAGCAACTGCCCCTCTCCCCTTACCCATCTTCGGAGCTTGAATTTCAGCGCGTCGCCACCAAATGCTCAGGGCTCATGCTTCTGTGGCGGAGATTGACAAGTTGCCGCACACGACGACGTCTGCGCCCCAAACGCAGCTGGGCTGAATTTCCGTCTTGCCGGCAGGATGCGTCGCGTCTGTGCGCTGCAACCGGCGTGTGACCTCGTCGCGCAAGCACTGGGGCGGGCCCTTTCCCTGCAAAGCTTCGTCCTCGTCCACTCTTGAGGGCGTCCTTTGACCCTCGATGCTGCAATCTCGCCTGCCCCCGCCCCGCGCGAATTATTTCCCTCAAGCCGGGACTTACAAGCATATACCCACCAAGGAGGCCATTGCTGTCAAGTAAGTAAGTAGGCAAATATTACAGCGACGTCCCGAGCGGCAACTCAGGCCCAACTTCGACCGTACAGGCCACGTCGCCTAAGATGCAAGGTTACGCCCTGGGGGTCGATTCGGGACTCCTTGGCACCCCGCCTCCTGCAGATGATTCGACAGCCGAGGTGAGCTACAAGGGGCGCATGCGCATAGGTCCCGTCTATGTAAGTATGTCCGACTGTGTACTTACGTGTTGACGCCGGCCCTACGCCACGCCGGTCCCACGCCGCTTTTGATCTCTGCCCTGCCTCTCCCCGCTTGCGCTTGCGCTTGCACAGAGATGATCGATGAACGGGATTGAGTTTACACCGCCTGCATTGCCGATCTGCGAAACGGGGCGGGCGACTTGACCTTGCTCGTGTCGGGTAAAGCAGCATTTACGGACAGTCGACCTTGCTCTGGTACAGTACAATACGGCCATGATCTGCCTGCCGGGATTGCGTGGGCCGCCCAAAGAAAAGGAGCGGAATTTCCGACTATAGCGTGGCGAGCGCTCCGCGTTGGCCAACTGTACTTACGACCGAAACGACAAATGGCTGGCACCAACCCGCGACCTCGCTTCAGATCTCCTCCCCAACACCATACCAAGGAATGACCGCTAGACTCTCGGGGACCAGATCAGAATGGGCCGCACGCAGGCAGTAGAGTCTCAACACGCCAATTACACCTGGCAGCGGAGGGTCATGCGAAATGAACTCTGTGTTCGCCGCGCGTAAGTAAAGTCAGGAGCGTGGGAAAGAAATGCCTCGATCGAAATTTTGGCCCCCCTTCGTCATGCGCAAGCCGCCCTATGACGAACGCCCGTGGTACACCGTTCGGACTGCGACTTTGATTGCTGACATGCCGGCAAGATCACCGAACCTCGCTTGGGAGCGGGTGCGTAAACATCTCCACGCCAGCTGGCAGTGCTAACATCTCGCGCAGAGGTCATTGGCCCAGCGCCAATCGCTTTGCTGTCAGATCGCGTCCCTTCAGAGAGTCGTCAAGGAATTTCGTCATCTGATCGCAGTTGACCCCGCTTGCTGTGAAGCAGAGGCCGAAGTCAAGCGTACCGCCACACAGCAAGAGCGGCGTCTCTACACAAACACTGCGCTCATGAGTGCTGAGCACGGCCAGGGTCGGCCGTGCGGTAACCACGGCACGCGGCGGCCCAAAAACCTCGCCCTTGGCAAGCGTGGGAAAAAGCTTGTTGGCTACCCACCCAGGGAGCGACGAGGAGCACTCGCAAACTGCAGGTTGCCCGAGGGTCGTACCAACCCCCTGCGTTTCTGGGACACCGAACAACACGTAGCCCGGGTACAATAGCAAGACTGGTGAGAGCGCCGCGCCGCGCCGACTGACTCTCTCGAGAGAGATCCCGGTGTCCAGAGCCCATACACCGGAACACGTCGTACTCCAGGCATCTTGCCAGCATGAACCTTGTCTTTGCGTACAACGGGAAAACATAAATGCTTGCCACCACTGGCCGATTTCGCGGCGCTGTGCCCCAGGGCTGTCGTGTCGTGTCTAGACGGACTGACCGTGAGAATCAGCCGCCATCTCTCGTTCCCCCTCGTACAGTAGTTGTCGTTGTCTTCGCCCGGTGAAGAGACATGAACGTGCCGTCGGCTTGTGGGCGCCCTTCCCCGCGCGGCGGCTAATCTGCGAAACAACAAACAAGTGCGGTGGGGTGGGGTGCGGGCGGCGGTTGCGGGCCCGGCGAAACCATGAGCCGCGTTGGCGTTGCATAGCGCCCGACTGACTGCTCTGCTTTGCGCACTGGCAGCGAAACTACGCAGTCAACGACACGAGAGACGTGGGTCAGCGGGAAGCAAGAATTTGCCCGAAGTATTGTATCAGTCATGCGAATGTAATTGTCCTCGGACTCGGGTGGCTTCGTCGCCTGGCGTACTCAGGCGCTCCCGAGGGCGTCTGTGCGAGGATGTCGCCCGAGCTCGGGCAGACAGACAGCAAGAAACAAGAGAGTAAATCGGGAGGAGCCGGTGCCCTGGTACAGCTTCGATCCCGAAAGGTTTTACTCCGAGGGCAAGGGCACACAGTATGTACACTTAGGTAGACACCCTCTGACCTGCTCAGAGGGTGTCTGCTCTGCGCTGCTCTGCTTTCACACGCCTCGCTCACTGAGCAGCTGCGCGGATACGGGCAGGCCGCGGCGCGTCTTGCTCGCTTGCCGTGATGGGTTTTTCCCAGAAGTTTGACCAGACTTGCTCACATGCAGGCCACACGGAAGAGACGGGCATAGTGAAATATGGGAACTACAGGCACCCAGTTACAACCACCCGTCCGCAAGGCAGCAAGCAGCTTTTCGGCCCTTCTCACTTACTCGGCTCAGTGCAGGCGAGCTTTCAAGGCAAGTTCAAACATTGCCAAGAGGCAGGAGGGGGGGAGATGCGGCGAAACTTTCAAGCAGCAGCTGCATCGCTCACGGCTGAGATGGCTCTGAGAAAAATCTGCGAAAAACGTACATCATCGGGCCGACACAACCCGTCATCTGGGCCATGTGTGTGTGTGCGTGTCTCGGAAAATAGAGGATTTCCCGCAGTTGCATTGCAGTCCCAGCAAAGTTGTGAAGATCGGGCTTCACTCCAGCCGCTCTTCGGGATTCGTCGGTTAGACAAGAGTGCGGCCACGGCTCATTGCGACATTGTTCGTCTGATCCAGTTCATCCAAATTGCAAAGCAACGAGAGAGGGTGCATCGAGTATGTACGTCGCTGAGCTCCTGGCTGCCGGCAAGGGCCAGGTCCTCCTCCACCAGCTGCCGTGCCGACTACCGGCTCAACTTATTTCCAGCGTTGCAAAGCATCCTGGTGCCGAAGTTGGGTCCAAAGCGACGCTGTCAGCACTGTACTTACAGCGCAGCGCCAATTCGTTGCACAGTCCTCTACTTAACTCACCTTGCAAAGTCCTCGACGATGACAATCACCGGCTCGTCTAGCGCGCCGGACTCTGCTCCTTGCATGGCATCGCTAGTCGACGTTTCCGCAGTTGATGACCCTCCCGCCTCCTCTCCGGCATCGTCGCGCAGCTGGCCCGAATGCCGGGTACCGGCTGCCGCTACCGGACGGCAAACGGGTATCCAGCATGCCAACGGCGTTGTCTCATCCTCTTCCTCCTCTCCAGCTGAAGCTGTCGCTTCGATGTCCATGCCTTGCGCAGAGTCTGAGTCTAGAGCAAGGCCTGTCTCTTCGGCTAGCCGCGGCCGGTGCGGCCCGGCAGGGGTAGGCTCATGCTCAGAATCAGGAGCGACTTGGGATTTCAAAGATCGATATGTAGAATACCGATGGTATATTAGCAAGCCGTCTTGGTTTGGCGGAGGAACAAAGGCAGGGAGATGCTGCATGGTCTGCGACGCCAAGCCAGCCTCGCGCTGGCCCGTTGTCGTGGCGTCGGGCCCCGCCGGAACAGCCGCCGGAACAGCCGTCTCGAGGCACAACTCAACAGGGGCAAAGGGATGCACAGGGTGTGCTGATCCGTGTCCGTGCGTCTGTCGAGGGGTATGCTTCTGACCTCGAAGTGTAGGTTCGATGATTTCACTGAACCAGCGTTCGAGTGTGATTGGGGGCGAGAGTTTCCTCAGTGGTAGGATGATGAAGGGGTAGGGAAAGGAGCCGCCGAGTCGGACCGGCTGGACCAGGCGTTCTTCTAGCGAGCTCGGAAGCCCGGGGATCGCAAAACACTGCGGCACGCGCCATGCTGATGAACCTGCGCAGTTGTGACCACTGTGCGACGCTGTATGCCGCCTTTCCATCCGGGCCTCGTTCAGCTTCGCCTCTAGCCAATAAGTGCGAAACTCCACGTCGCAATCCCTGTAGTCGCTCTCGCCCCATTGCAAGAGGTCAAGCGCATACAGGGCACACGAAGCCGGCGCAAAGATGCAGTCGAGCTTCGTGCCGACTGGCATTGGCAAAGGGAGAAGAAAGGAGAAATCTCGCTGGGCGTTGTTGCGAGGAGTATTGCTGGTAGTGGGGGCGACAGCGCCTGGCGTAACATTACCATCGCGCTTCTTGCGTCCCCTGCGAGGTCGCTGCGACCTGATAAAGGCCGGATTGATGGGCTCCCCTCTTTTGCGCGAGTACAGTGTCATTCGCAACTCTCCCAGTGCGTGATGTCGCTGTACGACGGCCAGCACTCTCCGACCCTCGGGCACAAAAGGTACGGCAAGCCACTCCGTCTCGAGATTGTGGGGCACTTCCTCAAGGTACTCGGGCTGTAGCAGCTGATTGGCGAATCCTTGACGCGGCTTTCGGCTGCTGCGCTTTCTACGACTTTGGTCTGTGCTGTAGTGGGCAGCCTGGTTTCCGCTCTGGGAGGACGCAGCTCGATCGCCCGGCAGTCCCGGATCGTCGAGGGCCATCCGTAAGGATGCCAGCTCCACGCTCGAGCGCTGATGATGGGAGATTACTTGCTCTTCGTTCTCGGCATAAGTCTCTCCGTTGAGATTGCCCAGATCTGGCCGGTGCAACTGCGAGCTCCTCTGGACGGTCGAGGGAAGTAAAGACGTCAAAGGTCGGTGCTTCAGCTCAGCGAGAAGCAGATCTTGTACATTGCCCCTTGCCTTGACTGGCGCAAGCAACTCACTAAGACCTTACGCCTCTCCTCCAGGACTCGCAGAGCTTTTTCTCTTCGAGCTTCTTGTGTCGACCTATGAGCGCCGCTGCTACTGCCTTTGACCACTTTGGGCGCCGTCAGGCGAAGTAGCCTGCCCGTAGACTCGTGTGAGGTCATCATGCCAAGCCTTCTCGAGGCCACTTCCATCTATCGCTGGTGAGCATAGCATCAGCGAGGTATGTAGCTCAAAACGCCGTCGGTGGGAATGCCTTGCCCTTGAATAATGTCGTTGGATGTGCCGACGATGGCGGCGCACCCAACTTGACGAGCTTTCCAAGTGCGAATGAATGAATAAATGCCTTGGAGGGCGTGAATGCGCCCTGACCCCCGACGCAAGTGGAGGAAAGCAAAGCAACGCTCCGCGGACTCGCTCGACGAGGGAGTGTGACGCTTCGGTGCTGTTACTTACCCGCTCAACAACAATGGACGATGCTTGATGATGATGTCGTCCCATCAGGTCCTCTCAAACATGACCTTCTTCGCCCATGACTGCCACGAGGGTCGCGACTCGCTGGGCATTCATGGTCCGTCCACCCTCAGACCCTCCGCTCCGGTCTGCCGCCATATCCGCGTGCTTGCTCAAACGGCCGTGCGAGCTCCGGCCCTAAGGCGGAACTAGCAGAAGGGAAGGGTCGACTTGGCCCCTCGTCCCCATGCTGAGCCGCATGGATTCGCTCTTCTTGGCTCAGTCTCTCCTCTCCCCCCCCACCCCCCACCCCGCACCAAAAACACCATCGACTGACTGAGCCAGATTCGACATCGCTCGAACTTGATGCCCGCTCCCGAGCGATCTGCGAGCCAAGGAGTCAAGCCTGGTTCGTCGTCGACTGGCCTCAAAAGCGACGTGCCATCCCGATCAGGGCGAACCAAATCCCTCGTCATACCAGCATTCATCGTTGCGCTCCTCGCCATTCTGATACTCAGTTTCTCCTCGCGCTTTTCTCGACTCGCTCCCTTCGTAGGCTTAGATCGCCGCGGCCGTGGACCTGATAGAATGGCAGCCGAGGGGAAGAACGGGTCAGAGCGCCCATCGGGCCTCGCACCCATCTGGTTCATTGGTGAGCGTCGCCGAGCCGTCTCCTTTTGCGAGACGTCAGGGCTGACATGGTAAACCTCCGACGGCGACACCACACGACACCCAGCACACGGCGGCCCACCCACAGTCTTTGACAAGGCGCACCCCGCGCATCAACACTGGCTCCGCATCGCTTCGGATATTCGCTCCCACGCTTCATCCGGCCGCTCCCCGCTCCGAGGAGTCGTCTTCGTCTCTGCGCACTGGCAAGCCGACCCGTGGAGCGTAGCCGGAGCTCCCATGGGCGTACAGATCAATACCGACACGCAAAATCCCCTCGTGTACGACTACTACGGCTTCCCATCGGAATACTACAAACTCAAGCTGCATACCGAGAACCCTACGTGGCTCTCTTCCCTCGTTGGAGAGACGCTGCAGCGAGGCGGGGTCCCCACATACACGACGAAGCGGGGTATAGACCATGGGGTCTTCATCCCTTTGCTGGCCGGTTTCGGGGAGAGCGGGCGTGGGCTGCCGCCCCTTGTGCAGGTGTCCCTCCCTCCCGCAGCTAAAGTAGGTCATGAGCAAGACGACGGGATCCGCGCATTGAAGCTTGGGCGTGCGCTTCGCTCCCTCAGGCAAGAGGGCATCGCTATTATTGGCGGGGGTCAGCCCGTGCATAACCTCCGGGAACTCTTTACTTTACCGAGGGGCGCAACTCCGCCGTACACCAAGCCTTTTACGGCGGCGCTCACGGCCGCAGTCTGTCCAGCAGGCGGGCCCGCCGGTCAGCAGGGAGAGGCCAAGGGGAGCAGCAGCCCCTCTGCTGATGAAACATCGCCTCGCGGTCATTCCCACATTGATGACCCTCAGCCAGCGCGATGGGAGGCTGCCAAGGCGCTCTTCCACAGCCCGCATTACCGAGGAGCACACCCCACCAGTGAGCACTTGCTACCGGCCCTCGTGGCACTGGGAGCAGCCTTTGATGACGAGGCCGGTGTCGAGGAGTTCAAGCTCGACGAAGGACCCATGGCGTGGAACATGTACAGGTGGGCTTGATCAGGTGGGGCACTGCGACCAGCTGAGATGAGGTGTGTAGGGGCTCACGACACAGAGTCACGGGACACGCAGAGAATGCAATTTTGGTTAGATACAGAGTGGTCATCGAGCAGCCCGTCTTCGATGGTGATTGAAAGCTTTCCGCCGACGAGGACAAGCGACCTTGGTGATGATGACTTGGGCCGTAGGGTGACAATTGTCTGGATGCGCTTCCATCAACTGAACTTTTTCTCGGAGAAGAAGCCCTGAAAGAGGTTCCAGGACGGGGGGAGAGTGTGTGAAGAGGTGTGTCAGCTGACAGCTCAAATAGTGGCCTCTAGTAGCTGACTCGTCGTCCACCCGTCGTCAAGTCGCCACGCGCGGCACTCACCCTTAATGTCCGCAACTGCCAGACACAAGCAGCGACCAAGACGACGCCCTGTACGGCCGAGTAAACGACGGCTCTTGCATTCGTCTTTTCACTCTCGTCACGGAAGAGGGCCTCTCTCTCGCGCTGATATTGCTGCTCCTTGCGGATATCCTTGAGCTGATGATTGAGCTCATTGACGCGTTCCGAGAGGTCAGTGATGTGGCTGCGGTCGACGTGAGAGTTGTCTGGCTTGGCCTCGCCAATGATGACGTCGAGGTGAAGGCGGACCTGCGGGGTGGACCCTGATTTGTGGCTGCTGTGGTCCTCGAGGGGCTGCGCAGAGAGGCAGATTTCATGTTCGCCAGCGATATGAGAGGTGAAGGCGAATTTGCCCTCGGAAGGTGCTGTTGTGTCCACAAGCCGATGCTGTGTTGCGCGTTCCTGGGGTGACAAGGATGGTGGTGGTGGTGGTCGGTGGTCGGTGAATGAGGCGTCGGGAATGGTCAGTGTGTGGGGCAATGATGACTCGGCGGCAAGCCTGACAGCCTGAGACTCACCTCGACTGTGACTCCGATGCCCATGTGATCTTCAATGACAAATTGCGACTTGTCCGTATCCCACGTCTCGGCCATGTAGTGTCCTACCACTACTGTGTCTATCGGCAGTTCCTCGATGAAGCATTTTTGCTCCGAGGCGGCAGTGTAGAAGTACAGCTGCGAGTGATGCAAGGGAAGGGGGAGAGAGATTGCGGTCAGTCAGAAGCTTGGGCAGATTAACTCAGGGCTTCCTACAAGTGCACAGACTCACAGATTGTGCCCGAGGGATGTAGGCCAGCAAGGAGAGGATTAGCAGTGGCAAGGCTGCGACCAAGGAGGCCTTGCGGGATGTCAGATTCCGCATCTTAGGCTGGCTGACTGGCAGGGGAAGGGTCGGTGCTGAAGAGGTCGAAGAAGCGCTGAAACGTCTTCAGAGATGGCCGCAGTAGCAAAGGCGCGTTGGTGTGTTGGGGTCGATCAAGGCTATCGGTCAACAATGCACCACGAACGACTCCTTCGTTGGTCCGTTCAGACAGATCAACCAACCAACCAACCAACCACGTCATGGCCAGCCGGAGCCGCGGACGCGACACGTGGCTCGAGCGGGCGGGCAGGCAAGCAAAGGCAGCAGCCCACCTGCCTGCCCGCCCGCCTGCCTGCCCGCCTGCCCGCCTGCCTGTTGGACTCGCGGGTCGCGAGCGAATGAGGCACTACACCTGTGTTGTTTGAACACCCTCAGCCAACACGCCCACACGCCCACGCCCACACGCCTCGCACGCCCCCGCAACGATGATGGCCTGAACGCGGCCTGAAACGCAGGCAGGATGCAAGTACAGCAGGACGGGGCCACCTTCCTCTCCACCGTGTCTTGCATTGCAACCGTCGCTGCCATCGCCATCAACTCCAACGACGTGTGTGTGTCCTTCCCAACGCCAATCATCCATCATCATGCGCGTCCTTCCCTCGCTCGCAACCATTGCCACCTCGACGCTCGCCGTCCTCTTGGCCGTCGTGCCCGCCGTTCGCGCAGAGGCTGACACCACTTGCACCCACAATGTCTTCTTTGACATTACACACGGTGGCAAGGATGTAGGCACCGTGAGTGGCCGAGGAAGAGGGCATGGTTCTCCAGTCTAGATTAGGCCCGACTGATGGACCGCAATTTCATTGCATTGCCCCCCCTCCCCCCCCCACACACACACAGATCAAGATGTGCCTCTACGGCAACACGGTGCCCAAGACCGTCGAGAACTTCTACCAGCTCGCTCTCGCAAAGCCTGGAGAGGGCTACCCCGGATCCATCTTCCACCGCGTCATCTCCAACTTTATGATTCAGGGTGGTGACTTTACCGAAGGTTCCGGTCGCGGAGGCAGGTCCATCTACGGTGCCAGGTTCCCCGACGAGAACTTTGCTCTCAAGCACGAGGGTCCCGGTACTCTCTCCATGGCCAATGCTGGAAAGGACACAAATGGCTCTCAATTCTTCATCTGCAGTGCGTGTTCACTATACAAGCATTGAGCCCACGCGTACCGTACCGTGCCGTCTTGTCTGCCTCTACTCACCTTTTATGATCCCCCATCTCTGTATGCCAATAACCTCCACTCCCTTTCCCTCTCTCGCCCCTGCAGCCGTCAAGACGTCTTGGCTCGATGGCAAGCACGTCGTCTTTGGCAAGGTCGTCGAGGGCATGGACGTCGTCAAGTACATTGAAAACGTCCCCAAGGGCCGCGGTGACCGCCCCGTCGACGAGGTCAAGATTGCCAAGAGCGGAGGAAGTCTCGCTGGCGCCGACGCCGCCGCGGTGGGTGCCGAGTCCAAGGGATCCGTGGCTGAGCACGAGGAGCTTTGAGCGTACTCCATGCTGGAATCTCTCCAGGGAGCTTCAGCTTGGCGGTGCGACAGGGCAGGGTGGGTCAGGCTGGGGTGGAGGACAACCTTGTTTTGCTGTTGCATACAGACGGCTGATCTTTTTTTGCTTCATGCCAATTCTATCCATCTGCAAATCGCATCTCGTTCCTCTAGCCGGGTACCCCCGTCACTGCATCTACCGAACCTCCCAAGGACAAGGTGCCGACCATCGAGGAGCTCGCACAGCAGCTCGCATCTATTCAAAACGCCCAAGCCGCCGCCCAGCAGGCAAAGCCAACGCACCCTCACTCGGCGGAGAACTGGCAGTCTCCCGGCGACATTGGCCTCGGATCGACGCTATTGATCGTGGGCTTTGTCATCGGCCTCGTCTTTCTCGTCAGCTACGTCGGACAACGGCAAGGCTGGTTCGGCAAAAAGGCTGCCAAGTACGAGTCGCTGCCTCGTCATGCTGCCGATTGAGCTGTGCGCGTGTGACTGTCTCTTCTCTCCCCTGCCTGTCATTCCCCGGTGTCCGCCCTGTCAATATATATACAATACACATATGCATCGCTTTCCTTGTCCAGCACGTAGCAACAGCTTGGACAGCCTCTATGCGCGCGCCTGAGCCAGAGCCTCGCCGACGGGTACACCGCGCCCAGCGATGTACTTCATCGTTTCGTGAGTCTTGTGAGACTAGCCACAGGTCAGGCCCCTGCTTTTCTCCCGTACGACGACACTTCGTGATTGCATCCCATCACGATGAAAGATGAGATGACGAGGTGGCCTCGTTGAAGTACCTTGGATTCCTCGTTTCGCCGGATCGGAACTAGCTGCGGCCGCCTTGCCGAGTCGAGTTGCGCGCCGCGTCTGCAGAAGAGCCGGAAGCTTCGGCGCGCCGACATTCAAACGAAATAATTGCAGCAATCCACTCAAACGTCCCTCTTGTTTGGCTTTCCTATCATCAACATCATCAGCCATGGAGAACGTCAACGTGAGTTGATACGATGACGGCATGAATCAGCATGTGCGGACAGCTCGCTGACCCTAGCTAACAACTTTACACCCCCTTGGACCACGCCTCGCAACGCAACGCAGGGAGACCTCGTCGACCTCTACGTGCCACGCAAGTGCGCCGCCACGGGCCGCATCATCGAGGCAAAGGACCACGCTTCCGTCCAGATTTCCGTGGGCGACGTCGATGAGAATGGTCGTTTGGTTCATGGCTCGTCGACAATCTTCCCCATGTCCGGATACGTTCGTCGTGCCGGCGAGGGAGATGACTCGCTGAACAGGCTGGCTACCAAGGAGGGACGTGAGTATTTGCGTGTGTGTGTGTGTGTGTGGCAGCCGTGGCGCGGGATCGACTCTACCTACGGCTATCATTGGCCTGCAACACGCTCCAGACAGTCTGCATTTGATGACTTCTTCCACATCACTTAGCAGGATTCCAAAAAGAGGGGCGGGTTTTGCTCGTCTCTCGATTTTACATGGACGCGAAGATGAACGCCACTTTTACGTGGCGGGTGTCGGATTAAGAACTCGATGATCCTTTTTCAGTGGATCTTAGAGTGTCAGACCGACTCTAAATTTCTTGACTTGACTTGGCTTGGGCGGCTATGGGGAGAGAAGGAGGACATGGGAAAGAGCTTGCAGCGAGCGCGAATGCGAGACTGACCATGATTATACCTCCATCCCCGCCATGAATTCTGCCCCACTAGTCCTCCGCAGCGTCTGGTCTTACTCGAAGTAGTTGGGTCGGTGGACATACACCGTAACCCCTCGATCGAATACACACATACCAGCCTCGATTCTTCTTGTCTGTCTGCCAGTCTGTTCTTTTTGTCGTGTCATGTAATAATACTATCCGGCAATCTCCTTTACGGGCAACGCTGCCTGCCGTTTGCCAGACTGAGCCAGAACGAGATTTGATGTCATCTAGGTTGGGCGTTGTTGAAGTGAATGAGGCGTGTCAGTGTCGACGTCGACGTCGCTCCAATGCATCGCCCGGCACTTCGGCACACGAGGCGGGGCTGGGATGGCATGGCCCGCGCGCGTCGGTGGCCTGCCACGACGACGAGCACGAGCGTGGCCGCCTGGAGCCTCCAGTCCTTTGGATCTTCTCAGCCAGCGAGTGCAATACGATACATATCCCCTACGACACTTCATCCATATCCTCCGTCGCAGCAAGTCGTAGGTCTCGCCCCCCCCCACTCTCCCGCCATGCTCTTCTCCGCCCGGCCAAGTCTCTTGGCAGCCTGGTGCCTCGCATCCCTCTGTGCTCTTCTCTCCGTCACTCCCGTCCTCTCTGCTGGCCCACCTGCTGCCCTCCTCTCCCCCGCAGCAAAGGAAAGCCATGGAATCATTCAACTCGACTCAGCAGCATACAATGCCCTGATCCACCAGGGCGCCGACAAGCGCAAAGACTACTCCATGTCCATTCTCCTCACGGCCCTCGACACACCCGGCATCGACTGCGCACCCTGCAGGGCTTTCCAGCCAAACTACGAGGCCGTTGCCAAAGCTTGGAAGAACCGTGTTGGCGCGGCCAAGTGGAAGTCGGGACAGGCAAAGCACTACTTTGCAGAAGTCGAGTTCAGCAAGGGCAAGGAGATCTTTATGCAGGTGTGTGTCGTTGGAGTGGCTAATGAAATCCAGAGGTGTCCCCCGCCGCTAACCCCCATGGTGATTCCACCTTTTCCCCACCGCGCGTCTTCTCCCCCAGCTCGAGCTCAACCATGCACCAGTCATGCTCTTCATCCCACCTGGGCTTCCCGCATCCCAAGCCATGTCCTACGACTTCAATCGCCTGGGCTTCGACGCCCAGCCCCTCGCCAGCTTCCTCTCCAACCTCATCGGCGAGCCCACGGGCTACCGCAAGCCCTTTCCCTGGAAATCCGTCGCCACCTTCCTCGTCGCTGCTGCTGCGTCCATGTCCGCCTGCCTCTTTGCCATTGCACGCTTCAACTCCGCATTGGAGCAGTCGAGCGGTACGAGCGAAGCCATTGGCATCAAGACGGTTGCCGGATGGGTACTGCAGCTCGTCAGCCTCGCGACGATTACCATTATGTGTGCTGGATACATGTGGAACAACATTCGAGGGTCGGCCTACCTCAATGTCAGCCCTGCTGGTAAGATTGAGTACTTTGCTGGAGGATTCCAGAACCAGCTCGGCGTAGAGACGCAGATTGTGGCCTGCATTTGTGAGTCCACTCAGTGGGTGTGCGTGTCCTTCTTCTCAAGATCTTCGCTCACTTCATCCCATCCCATTCCATCTCATTCCATGCTGGTCGCCCCTATCTCAGACGGCGTCCTGGCCTTTTCCGTCGTGGCACTCACGCTCCTCGTCCCCACGCAGCGAGACCCCACCAAGCAGCGCGCAGGCGTGTACGTCTGGAGTGCCATCTTCCTCGCTGGCGTAAGCCTCCTCTTTGCCGTTTTCAGGATCAAGAATCCCTCTTATCCCTTCCGGCTCTTCCTCTGAGCAGGAAGAGCAGAGCGAGCATAGTGAGCAGCGCTGGCAGGGTTCAGCTTGGTTAGAATGACGGGCAAGGCCCTCTGCAATGGAATGTGCGCTGCGTTGTACATAGAATCAATGATGTGCAAGAAGTGTTGACTGCGTGTATGCTGCGTGTCCACACAGCTCAATTGCACTCGCACTCGCACTCGCACTCGGACAGGCAATCACCCCTGCTGGCAGACGGAACAATTCGTGCTTTGTACAAGGAAGGCCATGTTGAAAAAGAGGCAGCGCAGGGGCAGAGACGGGCACAGAGGCGCAAAGAGCGTGAGGGGGTGACAGGCACAAAGCATTGGCCGGCGCGGGCGGCGAGACGAGGACAAGAAAAAGACAAAAGGAGAGTATGAAAGGGAAGGGATTTCTTTGGCAGCGCAGCGGGGTATGTTGGCGCTGCTTCTCGGCAACTCGAAACCACGGCTACCACGTCACGTCACGTCGCACGACACCGCATCGCATCACTTCTTGACGACCATCCTCCCCCGTCCAGGCCCCACGACCTTGACCTTTGTCTTTGGCGCGGGCTGTCCCGCCGCCCAGAGCCCATCCGCGCCGCTACCCCCACCGACACCACCACCAGCACCACCACCGCTGAGCTCCTCCTCCCTAGCGCGCAACTCCTGCTTCTTGCTCTTGGAAATGACGAGCAGGCCCGCAAGACTCTTACTGTGCAGACCGCCCCCGCCCGTTCCGTGGCCTTTGCTTCCTCCTGTGCCTGTGAATGCCCGCCCGGGTGTAGTAGACGTCGTAGGTGATTTCAAGGAGGGGGTGTGCTCCCCTCCGCCGCCGCCGCCTGGTCCTCCACCAGACGAGCCAGACCACGTAGAAGGAGCATTGGTCGACCCTGAGCGTTCTAGTCCCCCACCGCCGTCGTGTCGATACTGCTGCTGCTGCTGCTGCTGATGCTCCAAGGCCTGCGCGTGCACATGCTGCCGGTAAAGCTGCTGCTGCTGCTCGTACTGCAACTGCCGCTGGTGCTGATACGCGCCAAAGGGCATGAATCCATGCTGCTCGAGACCGGGCCCAACATCAATGTGAAGCGGAGGACCGCGGCCCTCGCTCGTAGAGAATGCCAGCGAGGGTGTTCGTGGAGTGTAGTGTGGATCCGTGCCTGTTCCTGTTCCCGCTCCCGCGCCTCGGGCACCGAGAAGCTCGTCCAAGGGGACAAAGTGCCCTTCGTGCCACACGACGGGGCGGTGCCTCTCGTCGAGGAAGATTTCGGTATTGGCTGGAAGGTCCAGTCGACGCAGGGCAGTGGCAGGTGATGTGGGCACGGCGGGGGGAGCCGAAGTCGTACCTGCGCCTGCACCAGCGCCTGCGCCAGCGCCAGCCGGTGGCGTCGCATTGAACGTGAAGTTGTGCTGCGTAGAAATCGTCGACGAGGACTCGATGCGGTGCAGAGGGCGGTACTGCACAGCTGGACCCGAAGCCGTTCCATGCCCTTTACCCTTTGCAGATGATGGCCCACCAGAGTCGCGCGTGGATGTGCTCATGCGTGACCCGTCTGGCGCAAAGGAAACGGCAGAGGCAGAGGCAATGCCCTCATGGTAAGGGTATGCGCTGGCGGGGTATACTGGCTGAGACGCTGCAGAGGGAGAGGAGATTGCCGCGGGGCTCCATGGTCGCTGCTCTTGGGAAGGGAGGTGGTGGTGAGAGCGGTGGGGATGCCCGTGCAGCCCGGCAATGTACGGCGAGTGGTAGCGGTCGGGACCATAGGCCTCTCTGTGAGTCAGAGAGAAGCTTCGACGTGAGGGTGCCACAGAGCCTGCGTAGTATCCCGCGTCGGTTGGGTGGGGAGCCGCGTCAGTGCCAATGACGCTGGGCGTCGTCGATCTGACCACGTCGCCAAAGGGAGAAGGCGAAGAGGAGCGCACATACGGGCTCGGCGGAACAAAGTTGACGGACCCAGCGCGTGGAGGCCGCGAGGCAGAGGTAGAGCGACGTGGTGCATTCGGCAAAGGTGGGAGAGCCGTTGCGTTGAGCCTGAACATTTCTTCCAGCGAGGCAACCTTGGCTGCGAGCATGGCGACGTCGCTGTGCTCCGTAGCGCTGCTGACGCTGGGTCGCGCAAATGGGTGTCTGGGCTTCGATGGCGTCGGGTCTTCGTCGTCGGGTCCGTATGCACTCGCGCTCCTTCTGGTCAGTAGGAGTTGGAGCTGCTCCACCTGCCGCTTCAGCGCTGCGACTTCGTATGCACCTGGGTCACCGCTACCTGCGCCTGGCGTTGGCTCTCCTCTGCGCTCCCGTTCGTCGTCGTACGGCTGAGTAGCGTCGCGGTGCTCTGTGTTGGTGGTGGAGGCACTGCTGCCTCTCCGATGTGTCCACAGGCGAGATAGCTGACTGCTGGGCCTCGTTTGGTTGTCAGACGATGGCACTCCAGCAGCCGCACCCGCTGCAAAGGCCGATGCGCTGCCCGAGTCGGCGCAGCTAGGCGACGATCGCATAGAGCCTCCAGGATCGACATTGCTCATATCGTCGGCCCAGGCAGGCTCGAATGCTCCCATTGCTGAGCCTCTGTCGCTGCGGTCGATGAGAAAGGAGTCTTCTGTCAGAGACGAAAGCTGCCGTGTGTGAAAGCGGGCAAAGGTAGGCAAGCCCTTGCTGGACGTGTTGGAGGGTATGCTCCCAAGACCAAGACCAGTGCCTCGAGTGGGGTCCCCTCGTGAAGTGCTGCGAGAACGAGGCGGGGCACTGTCCAGCCGCCGGGAGCGCCAACGATGCTCCGTCGATGAGGATTCTTCCTGAAGCGCTTCCCAGGTCTCCATGCTGTCCCTAGGCCTTCCGCCATCATTGTCGGAAAAGGGTGCACCCTGGTCTGCGGCGAAATCGAAACCACCCGTAGTACTCATTTGCGGTGTCCCAGGCCGAGAGTCTCTGCCAGACCCTGCAGCAGCAGCAGCAGCAGCAGTAGCACCTGAGGCTGGGCCCGCATGGCCAGCAGTGGGTCCCGACGCCGGCGGCGGTAGAGGGGGATGGGGCTGCTCTTCTTCGAGGAAGCGAATCTTCCTTTCGGGGCGGTGGTTCTCGCGCTTGCCGTTGGAAGGGGTTGGCTCTACGTCCAGTTCCTTGCGCCCGCCGCCTTGAGAGCTTCCTTCATATGCAACGCTCGTTGGCGCCGTCGTCGCCGAGCTCTGGGTGCTCTCGCTGCCCGGCGACGCGGCCAGCGAGGGCGGAGGGCCAAGGGACCGCGAATGTGGCTTGTGTTGGGGTCTTTCCCGCGTCTTGTGGGCGGACGGTGCAGAGACAAAGAGGCCAGGAGGATCGAACGGAATGGGGCTGGGTCCGCGTGCCATGGCACCTCCCGTCGCGGCGAGTGCACTGACAGATTTCGACTTGTGCATGCTGGAGACGCGCGTGTTGAAGGCGAGCATGGATGCTGACGATGGCGGTGAGCCTGGCTTGCAATGGTCAGTAGCAAGATACGCACTCGAGCGGTTTGATGCTAGGCGACCCTAGGTCTAGCGTCGGCGAGGTGTTTGGCCAATGAGCAACTCGACTCAGAAAGAGATGAGAGGGAGGGTAGGGTAGGGTAGGGTAGGGTAGGGTAGGGTGGTGTAAGAGGCGGAGGAGGGGGAGACTGAGTCAAAATGGAGGGATGGCGTTGGCCTCGCGTTGGCCTCGACGCATTGGAGCTTTTGTGTGATCGTGTGGGCTCTCTCCACTGAGCAAGGATGCATGCAAGCAAGCAAGCAAGGCTCACACCGGCCAACGGCGGCGAGATTGGGCAGGGAGAGCAAGTGGTGGCTCAGTGTGTGATCTGAATCAGGGCTGTTGGAGGTGACTTGGGCCCAGGTATGCAGCAGAGGAAATGCTATCGCTGCACGGAGTGGTGGCCGTGGTAGTGGGGGAGGGACTGGGGGGAGTGGGGGATCGGCGAGCAGAGAGAGCAAGCTGAGGATGCTGTGGACCGGGTCGTCCGTCAGGCGGATCTGCTTCACTCTTGCTCCGCCTCGCCTCTGCCCTCCAAGTGGGTACAATCGTAGCGTCCGCCATTCGTAGGACTCGGCTGCGATGACCGGCCCTCGGGATCTCTCCCGTCTGTCCGCTCGTCCTCCCGTCTTCCGAGGATCAGCGACAGCGATCCCGATGGAAGCGAGGCGGGCGGGCAGGGCAGGGCAGACCGGAGGGAGATAGGGTGTCCGTCTAGATAGATGTGCGCTCAGTAAGCAGACCACGCTTGTCTACCCTGGCACTCGTCTGTAGCTTGGAATTCGGATCGAGCCAATTCTCTCTGTTGGGTCTCGCAGTCTCGAGCTCTGCCGCCGCCCTCGCCGCCGCCCGCCAGCCCGCCCGCTCGCCCACTCTTCCGGAAGATGTGATCCTGCAGCCTTAGCAACTGAGCTTAGCATGCACCTGTCACGCAGATGTTCAAACGCCAGCTCGTCCGCACGTCTGCCTGTGCAAAGTCGAGAATGGGGGCTGCGACGCCAGTAAGCCACTTGCATCTACTATTGCATTGTAGTGCTGTACTCTGGACCCAAGCAGGCACAACCCAATCTTCAATGCAGCAGGCTTCTGAGCGCTGAGCTTCACTGCATCGCCTCACCTTAAGCGGTGGGCGGGGCGCCCAGCCTTGATGCGACATGCGATCGAAGCAAGTGCGGTCTTCAAATGCAAACAGACGATGCCGGGGGTGCACAATCCGAAGAAGGCGATCCTGCCGCCTCGCGTCCATCGTTGGTCCTAGCGCTGAGCTCGGATGAAGTCCCGGGAGAGGCGGCGAGGCGGCGAGGGAGGAGTAGGGGAGGGTGCTGAATGAGGAGGAAGGTGGCTGGAGCCAAGTGCCGCCGAAAGTCGTCTGTCCGTCCGTCTGTCCGTCTGTCCGCTTCTTCCAAGGATGGGCATCCTTGCCCTCACCCTCCCCTCCTCGCGCTTAATTTCCAAGCGCCCTCGCCTCGCACTGCATGATGGGCGACCCTCCTCATAGATAAGCAGCGCGCAATCTCGTGCCGCCTCCGCGGGGGGCTCTTGGGCCCTATATCTCTCCCTTTACCTGCAAAGGCGTCACCGTCCATGCAGCTCCACCCGCCCCCCTCGCCTCGCCGTGGGCGAACATTCGTACGCCGCACGCCGAGGGAGATGCACGGCCCACGCGATGCCACGCCGTACCTTCGCCGGCCATCATCTCTTGGTCCTCTTGGCGGGCGAAGCGCGTCGTGGTTCCCGTGAAGGCCTCGAGCAGCGGGCAGCCAGTCAGTCAGTCAGAGCGCTTTTCCCGCCGTGCCTGAATCGGGTGGTGGGTGAGTGACCGCGATGCCCTCGCCTCCGGTCCCGCTGCCGCCCCCCTCCAAGATCTCTCAGCCGTGTAGTGGCCATCTCACGACTGTCTCACTTCGTCTTCGCTATGCCCAGCGTCGTCTTTGTGGCGCCGCCATGGAAAGTTCAGCTTTGTGGGCTGACTCTAGAAAAGCGGCGCATCCTCCCGCTCAGGGCCTCTCGGCGTCAAGTCCGAGCCCACCACCTCTGTGTGCTGTACTTTACACGATCCGTGCATGGCCATCGAGGCCATCTAGGTTGCGCCCCTTGAGTCGAACTTCCGTTCGCAATTCCATTCGAGCTTTCATTGCTGGACGTCAACGCTCCTCCTGCGTCGCGCACAGGCGAGGCGGGAATGAATGTACGCGCAGGCCAACTGACTTCCTTTGTGTGTTGTTCTTCTGCCGGGTCTTGTCATTTACTCTCCGAGCTCGCCGAATCGCCGTTTTCACAGACACAGAGCACCGGACCCACCGGGCCTTGGTCCAACTGTATGGCGCCAAGTTGCAACTTTGCGTGCGGCGTCAAGCAGACGGTGTGAAATCTGAAAAATATAATGCTGACTTCTCAACAAATAAAAACCGCTGACGTCTCAACAGGACATTTTCAGGGGCTTCTTCGTGGCCTGTCGGTGATCGGGGACCGCCCAAAAAGATGGCGGGCAGGCGGCAAGGCAAGCGCTTGCTGACCTCGGCAGCTCGCTCACCGACCGCAGTTGCTGTACTTACTGTACGCCTGCCTGCCAGTCTGCCTCCCTGCCCGACTGCCAGCGCACACCTGCTCGCAGTCATTGCCGCAAGCCTCTGCAACTTCTTGGCACGATCGGAAGACTGCAGAAAACGCTTCTGGGTGTCAGCATTTCACCTTGCCAACTGGAATTTTGCAGTACAGTAGCGTGCGCGCGGGGTCGGTCATTCTGACTCGGGACTCGGGACTCGGGACTCGGCTGGCAAATTCTTTTGCTAGACCCGAATGGCAAGTCGGCGAACACCCGCTCAAGCGCGGAACGTACTGTACTTGCTCTGCGCAAGCTGAACCTGGCGGGCACGCCACACTGGCATCGACTGCAGTTCCTTCTCACTCGCAATGGGCATCTTCATGCTCCTGAGAGGACTTGCGGAACGTCAGACTTCACGGCCGGGAGCCGAGTGCGCGGCAAAGCCCCTGGGTGTGGTATGGCGAAGGTGAGATCTCGCCACGAGATGCTGCAACAGAGCTCTAGCCCAGAACAGCTTATTCTCCCGGCCGACGGCTAGCGAATGCCGTGGTCAGTGACACGAGGTGAGAGGAGATGCGCGAGGCGGGCAAGGCGCAGTAGCGCTGCGCCATGCTAGCGCCGATCCAGCAGCCCGTCAACCTTTCAAACCATCGGCAGGGCGAATGCCATGTCCTGCCTGCAGGTCGCCTATAACGGACCGGAGGCGATATCTCAGCATGCGCGATCATGTCTGCGTTCCAAGAGGAAGCACACACACCTGGCCCCGGAAGCTTCGTGGCACACACACACTCGAGAACGACGAGAGTTCATGCAGAGTAACATGGCTTTTGGTGGACGCGTGAACGGCGCGCAGGTAGTATCATCATACAAGGGGATGGGGTGCAAAGCGTAGGCGCGGAAATGGTGCTGGGTACACTAGGGAGAACATGGTGGCATTACATTCTTCCTTTACTTGCGGCCCTTGCCCTTGGCACCGACCTCCTGCACGTTGAGGGCTGGCGAGTGAGGGTAAGCCATGAGAGTGGACAAGGATTACAGAGTCAGCATGGTGCGAACGGGCAAGGTCACAGGATCGCACCGACGTTCCGGTAGGCAGGCGGAACTCACTAGGTGGCAGGCTCTGCTTGAGCTTCTCGGCCTTCTCCTGGTCGTCAACGACGAGGGTGTACAGGTACTTGGTGCAGCGGACCTTGAACTTGGTCTGGAGACCACCGTTGGCCTTGACGGTCTTCTTGACGCGAGCGGCTGTAGAAAAGAGGGTGAAGCAGGCGCAGCAAAAAGCGGACAGGAAGTCAGAATGAATGTCTTTGGCAAGCCAAGCAGCTGATGGCCAAGTCAAACTCACCACGAGCGTCCTTCCTGCGAGCAATCTCGAGGAAGCTCTTGATGTCGGTGATTTGCTTGGGCTGGAGACGCGCGACAAAGACGAGCACGCAGACAAGGGCAAGGGAGACAGGGATCCGGAATCAGCAACACGTTCAACGGAGAGGTCTGGGAGCTCGTGTCTGGTGCCTTGACGGCTGTGCACATGACTGCGTACGATGGTACAGAGTCATAGCGCAAGCGCGTACAAGACGGGGCCTGGCGTTGGCAACTCGGGAGGCGAGGGCAGCCAAGACGCAAAGGCAAGAGGCGATTGGTTTCTCCTTAAAGGAGCCGGCTCTTGCGCTTATGCGCTCGTCTGACACCTCTTCCAGAGCACCTCTGCGTGCGGTCTACCACGACGGACAGCCTTTCTCCGATTCCTGAGCGAAAGCACACCTGGGCGGCAATGCGCAGTGGTGGCCTCCCCTCAGTCACGACGGTTGCTCATGGCGCGTAGAAGGGCCAATCGACCGGCTGCTCGATACCAGCAGCCCTTTGCGCGACTCTGGACGAAAATCAGGCCGGCCTCGCGGACCAGGCCCGAGGACGTTGAGCCGGCGATGATGCATGGGTGTGGCTGACGGACAAGTCGTGGCAGACAACCGCAACGGGGCGAGGCGAGAGAAGCTCGCAGCTAGTCGTCGTGGTAGGGGTGCTCTGCCTTTGACTGCCTGAGGCTATGCTGGCATTGAGACTACGAAAGTCGTAATGCCAAAGGGCCTCGAGGGCGGCCGCAGATCATCGGTGCAAAATGGTGCAACATATAGCCTCGTGACCTAGGGTAGGCCCGAAAGCCCGCGGATTCACGTAGCGTACGGGAGATGGAGAATACTAACCATCTTGAAGAAGAAGGAAAAGGGTGAGTATGGAGGCGTGAGGGAGGATGAGGTAGGGTGAGGAAAGAGAGAGTCGTAGCTATGAATCTCCTATTCTGAACGACGACTGTCACTTGCAGTCGCAGCTCCTCCCTGGCAAGCCTCGCCCGCCTCGTGGCTTCCTGCTGTGTCTCCGCCCGCCCTGGCTGGTCCGCTGCCAGGCGCGGGGCGCGTGTGCCCGTGAGCCCGCCCTAGGTGTCGAGTGCCGCAGCCGCAGCCGCCGCGCGCGCACTCGCAGGCTGGACCCGACCTTCTCGCGCGCGGCGCCCTGGCTCGACGCGGGCACTTGCCCACACGCGGGCCGGGCAGGGCGTGTGTGCGTTGCCTTGGGCGTAGGCGTAGGCGCAGGCGTAGGCGTAGCTGTGAGTTGACCCAGCCAGGGCCACTGGACTGGCGGTGCCGCCCTCGCTGCACCCGCACTCTGGTGGGTCCGCGTCCAGGATTGTGAGGATCGTCAATCTCGCCTTGACCTCTGATCTTCTACTCAACCCCCTCCTCCTCAAGAACCCCTTTCCGTAAGTATCATAGCTGGGTTACGGCTCTTCGATGGTGTTGCAGGACAACTGCTGTTGCTTCGTTGGCGTCGGCGACGAGCGACTGCGATCCTCTGCGAGAGGCGGCATTGTCCCGTGTTAGCAGCCAATGTTTGGATTCGTTCAGTCTTTCTCACATATGCGAAACTATTCCTTGACCCCTCGTCTTTCACTCCCACAGCCCGGTGATTCGTCGTCAAAATGGGTGCTTACAAGTACATTCAGGAGCTTCACACCAAGAAGCAGTCGGACGTGCTCCGATTCCTCATGCGAGTCCGGTGAGCATCAGAACGAGGTTGGACTCTCAAATCTTCGATGAATGGAGACACGCATCGCAATCACGAGATGTGCTTGGGAGGGCATTCGGTTGCCTGGGGTCGGCTGGTTCGTCGGTCAAGGGAAGGACATGATCTCGATGGCAAGGCTTCGAGGTCTGGGGCTGGGATGCAGCAGATCACGCTCAAGGTCAGGACCTGGGACGAGTTGGCCTGTTGTAGACTGCAGGTCACGTCACCGCGGCGCAGTTGCTTCGCAACGCCTTTACGCTCAGACAGACCTGCGGGTAGATGGCTTTCCTCATCCGAGTTGGCCGGATGCCACCATCGAGTCCCCATGTACATGCACACCGCGCGAGCGCGGCCCCTGCCTTGGGCAGCTTTGATAGCACAGCGGCTGACCACCCACTACCTTGTCACTTCCTCCTCCTGACCCTCCTCCCGCAGCTGCTGGGAGTACCGCCAGCTCAACGTCATTCACCGAGCTTCCCGTCCTTCCCGCCCCGACAAGGCTCGTCGCCTGGGCTACAAGGCCAAGCAGGGCTACGTCATCTACCGCATCCGCGTCCGCCGTGGTAACCGCAAGAAGCCCGTCCCCAAGGGTGCCACTTACGGCAAGCCCGTCCACCAGGGTGTCAACCACCTCAAGTACCAGCGCTCCCTCCGCGCTACCGCCGAGGAGCGTGTCGGCCGCAAGGCTGCCAACCTCCGCGTCCTCAACTCCTACTGGATCAACCAGGACGGTGTCTACAAGTACTTCGAGGTCATCTGCGTTGACCCCCAGCACAAGGCTATCCGCCGCGATGCCCGGATCAACTGGATCGCCAACCCTGTCCACAAGCACCGCGAGGCTCGCGGCCTTACTGCCACCGGCAAGAAGTCCCGTGGCCAGGGCAAGGGCCACAGGTACAACAAGACGCAGGGAGGCAAGAACAAGGCCATCAAGCGCAGGGACACCCTCCAGCTCCCACGCTACCGCTAAGCGGTTCGTGGAGCTCGGTGAGCAAGTCGATTCCCTTCTTGCTCTCCGTCTCTGCTCTATGGCCGTTCCCCCTTCTCCCTCTCCGTCGTGGTCTTTTCCCCCCAACACCCCCACCCAACTTGTCTCTTCTTTGCTCACTCTCACACCCATGAGAATGTACTTTGACGACATCGCAAAAGTGGCCATGAGAATGGCATATATGGCATGACATCGCCCCGTCGGTCGGTCAGTCTCTTGACGTCGCCGCAGACTTTGCAAACCCAGCGATTCACGCGGGTGTACTCAAGCACCCAAAATCACATGGACCCATGAAAACACGCCTTTCGTTCGACTGTGATTTGAGTTTGAGTATTGTGAATTTCGCGTCGACTGCAAGGAAAGATCCTGGACCTAATTGATGCCATGAGATGGCGCCTCTCCCGCCTTCTGGGCGTGGGAGGGTCCATCCTTTCTCTTCTCTCTCTCTCTCTGAACCGCCTTGTCGGCCAGTGGTCTCTGCGCGGGGCGCATAATCGCGGACATGCCGTGATGCCGGTGAGGCAGGATGTCCAACGGCCAACCTTCTGACATACGATACAACACAACCCACGCAGGCGCGCAATTGTGCCTGCGTGAAATGCTACTAGGCTGCGCCAGGCAACTTCGTCCCTCGCTTGTTAGTGTACCCATTGTGTTCGAGCTTGTCACCGAGAGTCGGGCGGTGTTGATAGGGAGCGGCCAAGACGGGTGGCTTTGGTACTGGGCGCGGGGTGTGCGGAAGTCCATCTGCAAGCTGTGCCGGCCTATGCGAGCTTCTCATTCTGGGAAGCGAGGGGGGTAGAAAACGCACCAGGATGCCTGTGCGAGCCAAGGAGAGCTTCGCGGTGGCGAGGACTCGCTGGCAAGCTCCTTCTCTGCGAGGAAACGACCATTGGGCTCAGGGCTCAGTTCCGTTGAAAGGCCGGGAAACTCGGAGCCGTATGTAAGTACCCGAGACAGGGCAGACGACACTCCGCAGCCGCCGCTGCAAGGAGTGATCGGTTCGACGGTGACTGGCCACGCGATTGCGGAAACTCGGTGGCGGGTGATGATCCGAATTGAATGCTGATACAAGGATGTTCTCAGTACAGACTTGGATACTGGTACGTCAGCACAAGGACCATGTGTAGAACCGACACATTGGGACATTGCCTCCCTGAACTGAAGCTGAGCTGAGCTTCCGCTTATAGTAAGTAGCAACAGAGCATTGTGCACGCCGGCCAGCCTGATTGGGGCCGTCTTGGGCCCGAGGACGTCCTCGTTTCGGCTTTGCATTCGAAACGGCCCGCAGGGAGCTGTCATGACAAAGCTGTGGTGAACCTTACTTCTCAGCCCAGTGTGCTTGTTGAGTGGGCGCCCTTTGCGCCTGCGCCTGCGCCTCAATTGGGCGGACCCCGGTGAAAGAGGGCTTGGGAGCAAGGAGGCGTCACCGTGGCATCTGCCTCTGCAGCATCTTCTCCCCCACCATGGGTCACTTGCAGTGCAGCGTCGTGTCTTTGCCAGCCACGTGCAAGGACGGGTCCCGTCTCACTTTGACTTCATCTTCCAAAGAGGAGCCGATAGAGCAATTAAGAAGCAGCCAAGCCGCCCAAGTGCAGTCATTGGCCGCCCAAACGGCCGACCGCACCTTGCCCACCTGGAATAGACTCAGTGCTGGGCGCCTGCAAGTCGACTTGACCGCAAGCGCAACCGTCAAACGCTCAAACTCTTCCTCGGCCCTTGCCACCCGGGCGGAGGGTGCTGCGACGCCGTTGCGCGTGGCGGTCGTGGGGGGGGTGGACGTCAGTCGTCCGCCGGCGTCTGTGTCCACCTGCCCGCCCACCCATTTAATCGCTCGCTCAGGCACAAAGGCAGTGTCTCGCCCTTGACAGCTCCCTTCTTCCGCTCGAAGCGCAGGCGCAGCATCTTGTCCCGTGCGCGTTGCAGGCAAGTGCAGACGCAGTGCAGGCCAAGTGCAGGGGAGTGCAGGGGAGTGCAGTGCAAGTGCAGTGCAAGTGCCCACTGGAGGGGCCATTGTCCGTGCATTTCAGAATTCCGAATGAGAGACCCCTTTGCTCTCCTCCCCCGTCCCCTCGTCCGTCCGTCCTCCGCCCGCACGCCCGACCATCTCGCGGATGCTCTCGAAGCTGGGCGTCCAAGTTGCTCTTGGTTTGATGCGGCGTCGCGGCAGCGAGTGATTTTGATCAGGAGATCACGAGGGTGAGGAATCGCAGTCAGACTCTCCACGATCGTTCAGCCGAGCCATCAGAAGGTTCCATCGTGGTCGTGGTCGTGGTGGTCGTCGTAGTGGTCGTGGTCGCACCCTTTGCACACTTCCGCAAGGGCTTCCTTTCTGTCCACCAATTCTACATCTAGACGCCCCCATCCCTCATCCTTGGACACCCCTGACCACTTCGAATATACCGCCCTCTGCGCGAGCGCAGCCCGACCTAAGAGCCCATATACTTTAGCTGACGCCACAAGCCTCACAGCCCCGAGCACGCGACTAGGGAGCTTCCTTAATCGCCGGGCCAAACTTCCATTTCGTGCCGCCACCGCGTATCCTCTCCCGGCCGACGCGGCCTCAATCAACCCTCTCGCGCCTCAATTGGCTGGCTGTCCTTGCTCCCCGTCGCCCCAGCACGCATCACCGTGGCCGCTGCTTGCGTGGGCAGAGCCATTAAGCCGCTCGATCTTACTGCGAGCAACCAACTCACCTCACTCGCATCATCCTCATCACTACCGCCGCCGCCGCAACGCCGCGACGCTCTTGCGCTTTCATCTTCTCTCACCACGACGACGCGAGGCTCATAGTCCATACTATATCCCTTGGCAATCAGTCTCCAACCACTCCATACTCTTTGATCAAACAGACCCATTAGGGCATTCATCGTCACCCACTGGACTCTCAGAGGCCCGCGTAGGGAACAAAGAGCGCACCATCCGTCTATCAGATCAGCGACTTCGCCACAGCTTCTTGGGGGTGGCCCTTCTCGAGATACAAGGCAGAGATTCGCACCCGTGGCATTGAACTAAAGCATCGCCTTTGGCAGCTCATTTGCGGCGCCTTACACATCCGCGCATTCAGCATCTGTTTCGACCACAACAATGGGCATTTGCAGCTCCACTGAGCAAAAGGATACGCCTGAGTCTGCCAAGAGTAGGGAGCTGGATCGGCAACTCAAAGAGGATGAAAAGAGGCAGTTAAAGGAAGTCAAGCTTCTGCTTCTGGGTGAGTCTTACAAGGTGTCATTGGCATGCCGTTTCTTGGTCACTCTCCTGACGATGACCGGCCTCACATCTCCCTACTTTGCCGGCGACCAGGCGCTGGGGAATCTGGAAAGTCGACAATTCTCAAGGTGAGTACAGCCACCATCTCCCATAGTCACGATGCCCCACCTGCTGCATGCCAGTCTTTGCTAGTGGGTTTGCTTACACTGCTCGGATTCCCCTTCTACCGACATCACTTGGGCCCATACCAGTCTATGCGTCTGATACACAACATTCCCTTCACACCCATCGAGCGCGAAAACTACCGGAGGCTTGTGTTTGCCAATGTCGTCTCCGGAGTGAAGCAATTGCTCGAAGCGATGGAGGAGTGGGGAACCGGATTTGATGACCCTCGTCTTGCGGTATGTTTTCGCTCCGTGTCGAGGTACAAGCGAAGAGCCTTGCTTATCTCAACCCATTTGCCTCTCCCACCCTCAGGCCCATCTCAACTTGTTTGTGTCATACCCAGATATCGCCGAGGGGGAGCCGTTCCCGCAAGCGTACTATGAGCCGCTGGTCCAGCTGTGGGATGACGGCGGTGTTCAAAGGGCGCACAGCAAAGCGCACGAGATTGCCTTGCCAGACAAGTGAGTCAGGTCTGGCGACATATCGAGAAGAGGCTGCATATGCTCACGAGCCGTGGCCCTTTTGCCTCTCCCCCGCTTAGCCTGGACTACTATTTCGCAAACCTTGACAGGCTCTTTGATTCGCGGTACCAGCCCACAGACGTCGACATTCTGCATTGCAGGAATAAGACGACGGGCATCATCGAGACCATCTTTCCAATCGCAGACAGAATGTACAGGTAAGGGCTCCGGCGCGTGTAGATATAGCGCTCCAAGTGTGCTTCCGCTGAACTCTTACAATCTGCGCACCCCACAGAATCTTCGACGTCGGTGGGCAAAGGAGCGAACGGAAAAAGTGGATCCACTGTTTCGAGGGGGTGACGGCAGTGCTATTCATTGTCGCTCTGAGCGGCTACGACTGCTGTCTGGTAGAAGACAAGGACTCGGTGAGTACCAGCGGCTCCATTGGAGGCCACAATGTCAGCATTCTGAATGATCTGCTTCGGGTCCGCCTCGCACCTCACGTTTCAGAACCAAACACAGGAAGCTCTAATGCTGTTCGACTCGATCTGCAACTCGAAATGGTTCCTCCGGACATCCATGATTCTATTCCTCAACAAAGTCGACATCTTCTCGGCAAAGATTTTTACCAGCCCCATCAACCAGTACTTTCCCGACTACGACGGTGATGAAGGGGACGTCGAAGGGGGCAAAGTCTACTTCAAGAATCGTTTCGTCCGCTTGAATCGAAGTCAGACCAAGGAAGTCTACCCCTCTTTCACCAACGCTACAGACCCTGCTCTGCTCAAGATTGTCATGGCTAGTGTCACCGACATCATCCTCACGAGTAGCTTGAGGGATAATCTGTTATAAGCAACGGGAGGAAGCCAACTAGCACTTTGCTCGGTTTGCGACGGCCCTCGAACGCTTTCAGCTCTTTTTTCTGATCCTTCCACCAGGGCAACGGAGTCAGTAGGTCTCTCCTCGAGGTCACCACGAGTGCGGGGGCTGGACCAGTAGGAGGATCCCGGCCCGGCGCTGGTGGGGCGGTGCGGGTGAGACGACACCACGACGAAACGAGATTGCGACGGGCTATTTGCAAGGCATTTCAGCATGGCGGGGCCGCGGCGAAAGGGCAAGGAAGCTGGGATTCTATAGCAGGGATACCCCCCGATCACCCGCGTGCGGGCCTATTTCCTTCTCTCACGAAAGTCAGAAGTCGATTCATTCCTAACGATTCATACCTCTTTGCTCATCGCCTTCGAGGGCACCCGGGTGCCCACATACCATCTGCCGAAAAGATTCTTTGCTCCACTGCCACTGTTGTTGCAGCCCCGTTTTTGCTGCTTGCATCTAGCCTCAGTCTTTACGTTCGCGCGCTCTCTGTACTACGCCGCCCCATCTCCGGTTCCAATATGTATGTGCTCGTGATTTCCCAAATCATTTTCTCGTGTGCGTGCATTGAGCGTGTCGGCGAAGTCTGGCCAAAGTGCTAATCCCAAGGATGGAGAAGAGCAGCCTGGAGAATTAGACGGAAAGGACGACGCGAAGAAGAGCGGTGCTTCGGCGTCTCGGATCCGATGAAAAATGTTCCCTGGAAGCCGCGGGTCGTCGTTTGTTGTGTCTTGGAGTGGACAAATTGTTGAGCGAGCCTTCTTAGCTTGTTCTCGCCTTCGACTCCGTATTGTACCACACCACCTTCTCAAGCATCGCCTTCGGCCATGGCTGTACCCGAAAGCATGGACGATGCGGACATGTCGACTGCCTCGGGCATTGCCCCCTCCCTGACCGCGGACCCTCGTTCCTCGTCCTACCACCTCTTCCTCGGAGACACCGATGGAGCAATCAAAAGCTTTGAAGCACCTCAGCCTTCAGACACCTCAGCGGGTGCTGCAGGACCTTCGGAGGACCAAACTTGCAGCCTTCCGAAGCCGGTGGATCTAATCCAAGGCACAGGTCAAGCTTCCGCGAAGAGCCCCGCTGCCTCGGCGCCGGAAACCGATGGCGACAGAGCAATTCAGAAGATGGCCAGCGGTGTTCTGAATGGGGTCGGCTGGGTGGTGAGTTAAGTCTCAAAATGCAGAGAAGGACAGAAGAATGGCCTGGTGTCATGTCTTTGCAAGCATGCTGACCACTACTTACCCTCCACTTCTGGCGCTGATAGATGGCAATCGCTCGGCGCAATGCTACGATCGACATTGTCTCCCCGTATCCGCCCACCGAGGCCAACGAGGAAGGCTCTACCTCTCAGCAACCTGTGGAAGCGTCCAGCCACCATGTGTCGCAGGTCACTGTAGTGGCCACAATACGAGACTCAAAGATGAAGCCCGGGATTCAAAGATGGGTTGGACTCGCAGTTGGAAAAGGGTATGTATGCCAGGAGCCCTCATGATGCATCACACTGTGCGCATAGCTAACGAACGCATTCCACGCCTTTTCATACGTTGCCGCTCGACAGTGGCATCTATGCATGTACCTCTGCTGGCAGCTTCACGTACACGTCCCTCAGCGTGGAATCCGAAGCTAAAGCCCCGTCAGGCACTCCCAGTCTAAAAGCAGAAAGCACGACCAGGAGAGACTTTCCGGAACCTCTTCAAAGCTGCATCTTCTACCCTTCTACAGATCCTCGCTGCCTTTTGTACGGTGGCGAAGAGATCCCGCTGAGTATGTGGGATCTGGATACAATCGTCTCTGGTCGGCAGTCCGAGAGCGCGAACAACGAGGAGAAGAGCCAAGAGACCTCTTCTTCCAACGCGGAACAAGACACAGCGAATGGACATGCAGAAGGCGGCAATGCCAAGATGCGGAAGCGCAAACGCCAAGCAGAAGCTCGAGCAAAGGCCAAGGAGCTTCTGCCTGGCGAAATCTGGCGCGCAAAGAATGTGAGTACCCCTCGTTGGCTCCCTATCCGTTTCGGCGCCTTGTATGCTGACTACAAATGGGTTGTGTTGTTTCTCCGTAGCTGCCAAACGACGCCCTGTCGCTCCCTCAGCGACCCAATATCACCTGCATCGCCATCGTTGGTACAAAGGACACGGCTTCGGGTAGCGAGGACGAAGAAGAGACCCCCGACGCACAGCAGCCGCCGCGTACGAGGCTGACTGTGGCAGTCGGGACACGCGATGGCCTCTTGAGGATCTTCGAGGCGGGCAGTAGCGTTCGCAAGCATGTCAAGGAGTTCAGGGTGGTGACACAGGGGCAGGGCTCACTGAAGCTTCTCAGTGCTCGTGAATGTGAGGCCGGCAGCGGGGAGGTGGTCGCTGCTGATAGTGCAGGAAAGTTATATGCTGTCGACTGGCGAGGGGGAAGAGTCAGGTATCAGTGGAAAGGTAAGTTTTGCCCCTATGTGAATGTATGCGGGGGGCGTATCCATGGCGTACAGGGTACTCACAAAGCGAGCTGCATTTACCGCTTTCCCTTTGCAGATATCACGGGGTCCATCACAAGCATCGTTCCGTTGGCTTCAAGCCAAGACACGGGGACACCCACACCTCTCTTCTTCAGCACTTCACACGACCGCATGCTGCGCCTTCATACTTGGCCCGTGCCGACGGCGCCGTCGTCGACGCAAGAAGGCAATGGAAGCAGCGCAAAAGCCGCCGCAAGTCCGTTTGTGGCCCACTCGGAGCGGGGGCGTACCGTCTTGAGCGTCTTCACCGGTGGAGCGGCGGCTGTGGCTGCCGTATGGGACGGCCAAGTTCCGCAGACTCAGGCTCCGGCACGAGGGGACTCACAAGAAGCAATGGAGGAGGGAGACGAGTCGATGCGGCGGAACGGAGGCTCAGACGACGATGATGATGGAGATGATGTCTGGGACGCTATGCAAGAGGTGGGCGATGAGAGGGTTGTAGATGCCAAGAGGAAAAGCAAGACGAGGTCGGGCGCCGTCGCGCCAACTAATGGGGCAGCCGGAAACGTCGAAGCGGAGCAGAGCAGCCCTGATCGCGCCAATAGCCGGGCAGGCACCGATGTGAGCACGAATGGGGCCGTGCCGAGCAGTAGTGCTGCAGATGACGATGAGGAGCGAGATGAAGAGGCTGTCAAGGAGGAGAGGAGCAAGCGGAACAGGAAGTAGAAGTGTCTCTGTAGCAGAGTCACCGGCGCGTCCAATCCGCAACTAGCATTGATTCGGTTCCTTCTTGTACCCTCTTGGTGCCCGGGCATACAATCACTACCTAAGAAGTTGTGGTTTCGGAAAGTGTTGCAGCTTCGTCCCTAGGGTTTTGAGCAGGTTTAGCGATTCCGGGCATGCTTACATAAGCCTGTCTGCCAAAATCGCACTGCCGCGGCTCATCTGTGCGCGAAATATGCACCGCCAAATGGCAGAATTTGGACTTGACGAAGATGCCGCTCAGCCCGGACCAGGTACCCTTGATTCCACGGTAATCTCACTGTTCCCTCATCGTAAGGCAGACTGCACCAACCCACATTTTCTCCCTCTTTGATATGCTGACCATCAGCCGCTTCGATGCCAGTGGCGGCGGCGGCGGCAGCAGCAGCAACGATGGAGGCAATGCCGGGCGACCACCGGCTCCTCCCACTTCTTCTCGCCTGGCAGCCCTCGCCGAACGGAAACGGAAGCGGCAAGGAGACGATTACGAGTCAGGGACTGCCGCATCAGCTTCGATGAGTGGCGTGCGTGCGGTCGAAGCATCTACTTCGGCCCCGACGATCACGCCTGCACCTGCACCTGCGCCCACGTCTGCGGGTCCGTCAATCCACCCCTCGCGGCTTGCCTCTGCGCCGATACTGGCACGAGAGGCCAAGAAAGCTGCTGCTGCGGCTGGACTGAAGAAGGAGAAGACCAAGGCGAAGCAGCGGTATCTAAACAAGAAGAAGCTGAGGCGTAAGGCTAAGAAGAAGTCTTCTGGTGGGGCAAAGGCGCCGAGCGGCGTGGTGTCCTCCAGCAAGTCGGCTGTTACCGGCGAAGGGGAGGGCGGCGGGGATTCTTCGAATGATAGCAGTGATGACGACGAAGACAACGAAGAAGAAGAGAGCAAGCCGAGTCTGACTCCGCCAGCGAAGAAGGCGAAACAGGGCTCGCAAATAATTGAAGGGCTACCAGTCACTGCTGCCAAGCCCGCGTCATCCGGTAGCAGCGATGATTCGGACAGCTCGTCCGACTCAGGGTCCAGCTCTTCTTCTTCTTCGGCTTCCTCGGCAGCAAGCTCTTCGGAGGAGCGGAAACTCGATGGCGAAGATGCGGAAATGATCGACGACGCTGGGGCTCCATCCATGAAGCTAGCACCGCTCGTCAGAGGCAAACACCTGAATCAGCTGTCGGCAGAGGCTATGCGCTCCCTCGCCTCCCAAGGTCTTCCCCGCGGGATGGTGGAGCCTCGATTGGTGGACCCCAGCGTGAGGAGGGCGATTGAGGACGAGGTCGATGCTGCCCAGCGGCCTGCTTCTGGCTCGGCATCCGTTGTTGAAGCCAGCCTTGATCACTCTCTGGCCAAGAGACTCAAGGAGATGGGCGTTGTCGAATGGTTTGCGGGTGAGTAGTCAGCCCGACCGACCCTGCCTACAGTCATCTCGAGTCGAACTTGCTGACATGCTTAGCGCCCCCCTCCTGCGAACAATGCCTCTACAGTCCAGACGGCCGTCATACCACATCTGCTTTCTACCGCCGCCCACCCAACACCTTTTTCTCCACCCCGTGATCTCTGCGTCTCTGCTCCGACTGGATCCGGCAAGACGCTGGCCTACTCGATACCCATTGTCTCGCTGCTGAAGCACCGAGTAGTGACGCGCTTACGCGCGCTGGTCATTCTCCCAACTCGGGATCTGGTAGCTCAAGTGCGGGAGACGCTAGAGCTCCTATCAAAGGGCACGGGTCTGCGGATAGCCAGCACGACGGGCGCACAGAGCTTCGCGCAGGAGCAGCAGCTCCTCATCGACGAGGCGACGCAGGAGGGTAAGCTCGATGTACTCATCACTACGCCAGGCAGGCTCATTGACCACCTCGATGGCACACCTGGCTTCACGCTGCAAAACCTCCGTTTCCTGGTCATAGATGAGGCCGACCGTCTTCTTGGACAGAGCTTCCACAACTGGGCGCAGCGGTTGCGAGCGAGCCTCGAAGGTCGCGCCGACGACGTTGCTACTCCGGCGGCCACCTCGGCTTCCGTATCCATGTCCACTGCGCAACTGCACCGCCGCTTCCAGCCACGGTACGATGCTGCCTGCGATCCAGTGCAGCCACAGCCAGTCGTGCAAAAGCTCCTCTTCTCTGCGACACTCACGCGCGAACCGGGCAAGCTCTCTGAGCTGAGCCTGCGCGACCCCGTCTTCATCGACGTACGCGAGCAAGAGCAAGACCGGCAGGCGGCGGCGTCGACGGTAGCTGCGGCAACGAGCAGGTTTACGCTGCCCGCGACACTTCGCGAGTATATGCTCGTCGTATCCACCTCTCAAAAACCGCTGCATCTCCTGCATCTCCTGCTGTTGCCTCCTCGCGTGGTCCAAACAGGAGACGCACCAGCCACGCAGGAAGAAGGACCGATGCGGCGCACCCTCGTCTTTACAAAGTCCGTCGACTCTGCACAGCGTCTCGTCCGCCTCATCCACCTCTTCTTTGAGGAGCAACAGCAGCGCCGGGGCGCGTCGACGCAATCACAGATGCTACGCGTAGCAAACTATAGTAGCGACCTCTCTCCCTCGTCGCGGCGGGATCTTCTGCAGTCTTTCCGCTCGGGCGAAGTCGACGTCCTCGTAGCGTCGGACCTCATCTCGCGTGGTATTGACCTGCCACTGGTGGAGAACGTCGTGTCGTACGACGTGCCCGTCGATGCTGCAAAGTATGTGCACCGCGTGGGCCGGACGGCAAGGGCGAACCGCGAGGGTAGGTCCTGGAGCTTGGTAGAGGAGCAGGAGGCGAGGTTCTTCAAGCGGATGATGCGGAACGAGATGAGCAGAAAAGGCACCGAGGGAGTCAAGAAGGTCAATGTGACAGAGAAGCAGTTGAAGCCATTTGAAGAGGCGTACGAAGCAGCACTCAAGAGGCTGATTGCTGCCTGAGCCTGCGTGCACGCGCATACATGGAAAGCATTCTTGTCACTCGCTGCTGTCGTTCAGGTGATTAGTGTATATTGCAATCCAGAAGTTGAGCAGGCGATTCGGATCGAAGCAGTGATGAGCAATGAGAATCAATGCTGGGTGTAAAACGCCGTACCTTACGCCTGCCAGTCTTCCTGTCACTGCTCCCTCTCATGCTGTGAAGACGCTTTACTTCTTGACCTTCTCGACTAGCGAAGGGACAGCCTCGTACAAGTCAGCGACGAGCCCAATGTCGGCGACTTGGAAGATGGGAGCGTCTGCGTCCTTGTTGATGGCAACAATCGTCTTGCTGTCCTTCATTCCGGCGAGATGCTGGATGGCGCCACTGATACCGACGGCGACGTACAGCTCGGGTGCGATAATCTTGCCCGTCTGGCCGACCTGGAGGGCATTGTCTGCGTATCCAGCATCGACGGCGGCACGCGAGGCACCGACGGCGGCATTGAGAGCGTCGGCGAGGGGCTCAATGTACTTTTCAAAGTTCTCGGCAGACTTGAGGGCACGTCCTCCCGAGACGACACGACCGGCGGTGGCCAAGTCTGGCCGCGAAGAGACGTTGAGCTTCTCCTCGACAAATGTGGTGGGGGCTGGCGGTGAAGAGAGATGGAAGGAGGGCGATTTGTGGGGGGAGAAGTGGTTTGAGTAGGTAAGCCATCAGTGGCGCGCAAGAGTGAATCAATGCGGTGTTTTGTGGCTTACCTTCACCGGCCTCCTCGGAGTACTCCTCGACGGCTGCACTGCCACCCTCTTCGGCTGCCTTGTCAAAGGCGGTACCTCGAACCGTGACGACCTTGATCTTGTCGTTGCTCTTTACAGTGGCAATGGCATTTCCGGCGTAGATGGGCCTTTGGAAGGTGTCCTCTGCGTCTACGGAGATGATGTCCGAGACTTGGGAGACGTCCAGGAGAGCTGCGAGACGAGGGAAGACGTCACGGCCGGCGGCGGTGTGGCCAGCAAAGACGTGGGTGTAGCTGTTCTTCTCCACCAGGCTCTTGAGGACGGGTGCAAGGGGCTCGGAGAGGAGGCCCTTGTACTTTGGCGACGTCGAATGGAAGACCTTGGAAAGACCGTCGCACCTGCCGCGCAAGAAAAGGAATGGAATTTGAGTTTGAAGAGCGTGAGACGGGTGCATACTAGAGGACAGATCAAATCGGTGAGCTGCGCGAAGTTGGACTCACTTGGCGGCCTTGTCGGCGGCTTCCTTTACTCCCTCATCACCGGCAACAATGGCGTGGATGTCGCCTCCGACCTTCTTGGCAGCAGAGAGTGCGACGAGGGAAGCGGGGTTGAGCTCACCAGCGCGATGCTCGAGATAGAGGAGGCTGGCGGCGAGGGAGGCAGGAGAGGAAGCGAAACCTCGGCGGCATGGTAGCGAGGCCGAGAAGAGGGCAGAAGCCGAGGGTGTGGCGTGCCTTGCGAGGCGCGGGAGAAGGCGAGGGGCAAACATTATGTGAATAGGGCGGATGCGGTGATCGTGATGGGATGGGATTGAAGTCTAGGATGGGTCGATAGGTGTTACAAGGCGGTGTAATTGGTCGGAGTCGCTGCCTGGTCGGGGGGTCGCCAGGTGCTCAAGGCCGGGTAAGTGTGTATGCTCCAAAGGGGGGTGGAACAGGGCGCGCGTGAGAGCCGGTCCGGAGGCGGACAGAAGCGGCACAAGCGCGCAGGCACCGCGTCGGTTGCTCAATAGGCAGGCGCACCCGCCCGCCTCACAAGGCGGCGTCCTCTTGGTACGACCCTCGAGGTCATCGAGCATTTGGGCAGCCCGTACATACACGGCCGTCACAGGAGGCAGGCCGGGTACGAGAAGGCGTCCCGGACGGACCATGGCTTCAGTGGAGGCTTCAGTTGCTGTTGCTGTCAATCCGTGGCTGCAATCGCTTTCGCCTTAAATGATTGTCTGTCAACACCGGTGCGAGACACTTTCTTCGCTCCCTTCCACCTTCCAAGTTCAACTTCAACTTAAGTGATTCCTTTGAGTGGGTACGAACGACTCTGGTCGCGCTTCTCATCGATGGATGGCGGCCTGCCATCTGGAAGGGAGGCCAAACTAGCGAGGCACCACCGCACACACCCCCTCTTCCCCTGCTGTGGGCGCGCCGATGACACATCCAGCCAGCCCGGGCTCGGGCGCGACGCGGGCCTTGAGCCGGAGACGCCTCGACCCAGAAATGACGGAAAGCGGAGCGTGGGCGGCGATGCAAAGTGGAGGCAAATGGGAACCACCTTGACTGACTTGCCTGCCCACCGCCTCTGGAAGGTGATGATAGACATACTGACCCTGACAATGGATGGACCGATTGACAGGCCGTCCCTTCCTCTCTCTCAACTCGTGCTGCTTATCTCGGAGATGTGACTACTCGGAATCATTCAGCGAGCCCAGCCAGCCTCCCTTCGACCACGACCACGACCACGACGGCACCGACGTGAATTGGACTACAGCTTTCGTGCACTCGCCGCGCGCCCAACACCCATCGCAATGGCGCCCAAGCGCAAATCATCACCTTCGTCTTCGCCTCCCTCTGCAAAGAGTAAGAAGCTCGCGCGAGGAGCGAGTCCCACGCCGGCAGGTGGCAGCCTCGCACACCGGTGGAGCCCGACGCGACAACTCCCTTCCGATGTGCAGTGGCCAGCTCCCTCGAACGACGTCAAGGCCGCAACGGCGTTCCTTCTACGCCTCGTGCCCCAGAGCGGCAGCGCAGACCAACTGACCCTCTCGTCAACCCGCCCATTGGTCATTCTTCCAGACAAGGACGCGGATGGCCTCTGCTCCGGCCAGATCTTGCATCGCACCCTACGGCATTTAGGCTTAGCCGAAGAGTGCATCCGCGTCCACCACCTGACCAAGGGCACAAACGCGGCGTCTCCCAGGGAAGTCGAGGCCGTCAGAAAACTCAATCCCGCTGCCATTGTTCTCCTCGACCAAGGCAGTCGCCCAGGGCCGCCCTTGCTCGGAGAAGGAGACCAGACGCCGCCAACGCTGGTCATCGATCATCACTACCTCAAGCCAGGAGAGACTGGTCCGAGAGATGCCCTGATGCTCAACGCCAGCCACTGCCCCCCTGTGGCGACTTCTAGTCTTCTGACGTGGACCATTTGCCGGCCTCTGTGGAAGGATGCAACCCAGGCAGAGGCGGACATCGACTGGCTCGCCGTCATGGGTACAGCTGGCGACCTCAGCGTCAACGTCGAATGGCAGCCGCCTTGGCCCGACATGTCCGGCGAGATGAAAAAGTGGACCAAGAAGCGCATTGGTACAGCCATAGCACTTCTCAACGCACCCCGACGGACACCCGAGTTTGACGTCGCAATCGCGTATGCCTCGCTCGCTGCAGCCAGGACCCCCCTGGAGCTACTGGACCCCGCACTCAATCGCAATGCCAAGCGCCTCTACGAAGCCCGCGAGGCCGTCGCCGCAGAGGCAGAGCGTTGCACCCACACGCCCCCCAAGTTCTCCAAGGACGGCCGCATCGCCGTCCTCTTCATTGACTCGCCCTACCAGGTCCATCCAGGTATCGCAACGCGCTGGAGCGGAGCCCTGCGTGGAGCAAAACAGCTTCAGGTCGTTATGGCTGCCAATCGCGGCTACTCACCCACTGGGACACACACGCACTTCTCTTGCAGGAGGGCCGGCGCCGCTCTCAAGCGTGGCGAGAACCCCAATATTATTGCACTCCTGCACGAGTACGCGGCTCGGGATCCCACCTTTCTGAGCGATGTCGTCGAAACAGAAGCGCGACTGGAGCGGCAAGGCAAGGGCGAACTCGAAGCCGAGGTAGCACCCGTGGCAAGCAGCTCAGACGACGAGGAGGCCAAGGGTGGCGTAGAGGCACTCAACTTTGCGAGGGGTCACAAAGAGGCATCCGGAGGGGTGAGTCAGCTTCGTTTCTGCGTCCATGCATGCGGCCGGGTGGCGGCAATTGACATATCAGGCGCTGCCTTTACCCTCTCACTGTCCCCATAGATCCTCCCGCACGCCCTCTTTGACCGCTTCATCGCCCTCATGGAGATTGGCATTCCCGCGGCCAAGGAGCCAGGCGAGCAGGGCCGGAGCCCCAAGAAGGAGGGGAAGGAGCAAAAGACGAAGTTGACGAGCTTCTTTGCCGCCAAGTCATCGATCAAGTCCGAGGCCACCTAGCTGGGACGACTTGAAAAGACGCGCCGGTCCACCTTCTCTTCCGATCTCTACGAGTGATCTCCTCAAACTCTGCTCCACGTCTCACGTTTACATCCCGCCTCGTCTTCCCCTCCAATCATCTTTTACATCCTCGTAGCCGCCCCCATTCAAGCATACTCACCGCATTCACCTGCTCTGCCACTTGGCACTCAACTCTATTTATCAACACGGTGCCATAATGCTCGAGTGAGTTGCACCCCCGACCCATGTCTAGGGCGATGGCAAAGCCTTACGAACATGCATCCCATTTCCATCCCAGTCTATTCACTCCATTCAGCGGCAAGAGGAACACGCATTCTCGACGCACCTCTCAGGACGTACAACCCTTGCTTTCCGGTGTCCCAGCCAACGCCTCTCCACTCAACGGCAACACAAGGCCCAGCTCGTACGCACCGGGGATGCCGCCAAGCTATTCAGCTCACCCCACTTACCCGACTACGTCCATCCGCCCACGCTCCACGGCATTCGTCGAGGGTCTCTGTCGCGGCGACGAGGTCGAGTCGGGAAGTCGCCGCGCAGGACTTGCACCACGACGGCCAACTGAGTTCGCTCGTGCGCCTCGTGCGCCAGTGGGCGGTAGCGCATTTGGCCTCGAGGGCGACCTCCGCCGCATGGAGAGCCTGCCCCAGCTCACAGCTCCCGATGTAGCACAGCGCGCCTCGAGCCGTTCCCTGGCTTTTCAAGAACTCCTCGAGGAAGTTGGCGTCGATGTACCCCCACTCTATCGGTCAGGAGCTCAGCAGCACGTCGAGGTGGTCGAATGCGAAGGCCCCATCCCAAAGCACGACTCGTTCATGCTGACTCGTCAACGAATGGTGCGCCGTCGACCCCAGCGTCGTTCCGAACGTCCCGGCGAGCCACTTCAGCCACGCATCAGGCAGCCGTCCTTCTTCGACGACGTCATGGAAGATCACATCGCAGAGCGCAAGAAGTATATCGAGGAAGGTGGCCGCATCGATCTCAAGTCCCTCTACGCGCACTTTCCCGACACGGTCAGTGGCGTTGCCACGTACACTGGGCTAGCCACTGCCCACAACACTCCGCCGCGCAAGAGCAACAGAGCGACCCTTTGGAATGGCCAAGGCATTCGCGACCGGCAGAAGCTGCACCAGTCTCACTCCGTGGCCGACCTTCGCGCCCGTGCCCAACAGCAGCTCGCAGGGGAAGGAAGCGCAAGCAGGCCCACTACCTTCTACAGGCAACCGGAATTTGACGGCCAAGGACACGGTGATGTCTTCAACGACGAGCCAGCTTACCCGTCCGCCGCCCTGCCCCGCAAACTCAGGCAAGAGCAAGATGCTTCTTGGGGCGACGACACGGTCAAAGAGTCATCGATGCGGCGCGCAAAGGCTGCGGCTGCCCTTGATCTGCCGCCATCGAGGATAGCAGCGACACAGACAATGTCGACCTTGCCCCGCACGTCGACGCTGCCACCTAGCGACGCTCGCTGGTCAGAGGCGGCACTGATCGCTCTCTAGGACGCGTGACCGGCAATCGTTGTCGGCTTGTGGTGGGTGGGTGATCCGATGGAGTAGGGATAATGTGATGGGTAGCAATGTATGGGAAGGATCTGGGCGCCATGGGATCTTACGTGTATAGACATCTACTTGAATCAAGTCCATCTAACAGTCCGCAGTGACGTTGAGTGCTCTTCTCGACGGCTTCCTAACAGGCATCAATGGGGTAGTGGTAACCTAGATCGTTGCCATTCAGCCGCAGTTGACTCGTGTCGATCTGCCGAGGGTTCGATTCCCTCTTGATGCATTCAGATCGACCTTGATCTTTTCTTTTCCCCTTCTTCCGTCCTTGCTTTTGCGAAGACCTTTAGCTGGACCATGGCGAAGAAGGAGAAGGAATGAGGAGCAGCCTGCGCGGCGCGCGCGAGGCCACGGGCGTGAAAGCGGCTCGTTTGCAGTCTGCGAGACTCGGCTCCGAGGGGTCACGGTGGGGCGCACTGGAACTGCGCCGCCTTGTTCCCCGGTTGCGCCTGTTCTGTTGCCTCTGATTGCCGATCCCACGCGCGAGCCGGGCTTGCCATGACAGACAGACTGCGCACCCGCCACATGCACCCCAACCCAACCCCGCACTGAGCAGGTGGACGAGTGAGCGACTGAGTGGCGGAAGCATTGGCACAAGGAACGGCAAGTACACTCTTTGTACCTTGGCTTCTCTCCCTTCTCAAATCATTTCCCCGCATTTCGCATCCAACACCCTTGACAGCCACCGAAATGTCCTTTCTCTCAGGATCCGAGTGTGGCACTTCTGCCAATCCACTCAACCAGCTCCTCAAGCAGACACAGTCCGACCGGTCTCTCCAAAATGGCGATCGCTTCGGCCACGCCGGTACGGGCCCACAAGCCAACGGTTTCCGGCAGGCTGGCCCCATGCCCGGGCAGCGAGGGGAGCAGCTCGACGAGGCATTCGCACGCAGCCAGCAGTCTCAACAGCCCTTCTCCCAGGCGCAAGGTTCCTTTGACTTTGATGCCATGAGGCGCGAAATGGAGATGATGAGGGCCAAGGGTGCGCCTCCGCCCAATGCCTCGGCGTGGGCGAGCGAAATGGGAGCCATGTCCAGTGCCGGCCCACGCCTGTCTGCCATGCAGCAGAGTGGACCACTCAGACATGATGCAGCAGCTGCCCAGGGTGAGTAAGGACGAATTGGTGCGGGGGTTTCGGTGTTGCGTAAGGCCATTCATAATGCTGACTGACCATCCAACGATCTACGCTTGCAGGCTGGCGAGAGCAATTCCATCAACAGCAAGGTCCGCCCTCAGCGACGCCCGATCAGAACTCCTCGGCAAGCTACGCGCCCCGCATGGGCGGAATGAGCTCCATGGGTGGCATGTATGCCGGCAACATGTCCGGCTTCAGTGGGATGATGCCCATGGGCACCTTCGGCAACCAGATGAACGCACAGCCACAGCCAAGTACAGTCATCAGTGCCGACAAGGGCAAGTCGCGCTTCGTGGAGCTCGACGACGCTTCCTGGGAGGCACAGTTCAAGGCCCTCGACGAGGCACAAGCAGCTGCCGAGGCAGAAGCGCAATCCCAAGACAAGGGCAAAGGCAAGGCGAGGGAACAGGCGGAGCAGACTGAAGAGGAGCAAGACGCTGCGGTGCGAAGGGCCTTGGATGGCATACAGTCCGAAGTGACTGCCGATGGGAGAGAGGCCGATGAGCGTTTCCAAGAACTCTGGCGGGCCATGCAAAGCTCCACTGCTGGGGATCAAGCCGAAGTGGAGGATGACCTCGCAAAGTGGGAAGAAGAGCTCAACAAGCACAGCGAGGGCGTCGGCTACCGGCACCCCGGTGGTGGCATCGCTGGTGGCGACGGCGGTCTGCTGGAGACGACTGGCTGGGACGGCACCGAAGACCATCTGTTGGATGGCTTTGGCACCATCGGACCCGATGGCTTTCCCCGCCTTGGCACGTACAGGCGAACCGAGCAAAATCCCTACTTGGAGCACGCGGATCCACTCGCAGAGGGTCTCAGGCTTCTCTCGTCGGGCGGATCGATCAGCGATGCCACCCTCGCCTTTGAAGCGGCCACAGTCAAGCCCCAGACAGGCGGCTCTGGCGGCGAAGCCGGCGAGGTGGACCGCGAACGACGGGCTCGTAGTGAAGCCTGGCGCCGCCTAGGCGAAGCGCAGGCTATGAACGAACGCGAGACACAGGCCATTCGAGCCCTCGAGGAGGCAGTCCGCGTCGACGAAGGCAACCTCGAAGCATACATGGCGCTTGCCATCTCCTACATCAACGAGGGCTACGACACTGCCGCTCACTCAACACTCCAGAGGTACATCAGCCGTGCCTATCCGCATCTCAAGGCCGAGCTTCCGCAGCCCTTGCAATCCTCTACCAACCCCCTCGAGGCAAACTCGACGAGCAACCCATGGGCCACGCTCAATGCCGTCACCTCGCTGTTCCTTTCCGCCGCCCGCGAGAATGCACAGAGAGGCTTTGTCGACCCGGAGATCCAAGTGGGCCTCGGCGTCCTCTTTTACGCAGACTCAAGCTACGAAAAGGCCGAGGATTGTTTCCGCGCGGCCCTCGAGGTACGGCCCAACGACTTCCTCCTGTGGAACCGTCTGGGCGCGACCTTGGCCAATGGCGGTAAACCCGAAATGGCCATTGAAGCGTACCACAAGGCACTCGAACTGCGCCCGACGTTCACGCGCGCAATCTACAACTTGAGCGTTAGCTGCCTCAATCTCGGCGCACACCACGAGGCCGCAGAGCATCTCCTGTCTGCGCTCAGTCTTCAGCAGACGCAGACCCTCCCCGACGCTCCAGAGGGAGAGGTGCCCCGCGCGCCGCTTGCACAGGCGCAGGAGAGTCACAGTTTGTGGACTACGCTTAGGCGCATTTGTGAGTGCACACACACGCACGTGAGGCTCGCGGCGTATTAGTATTGACCACTGACGCTCTTTATGCTTTCTTCGTGTTCCTCTACCCCTGCCACGCAGTCTTGGCGATGGAACGGATGGACCTGGCCGGCAAGGCCCACATTGGGAGCGACCTGAATGAGTTCAGGAATGAGTTTGACTTCTGAGAAGTACCACCTGGGAGTCAGGGTCGTCGGACGGACGGACGGAGAAAGAGAGACAACGAATGGAATAGAATTGAACAATACATCATGCACGCACGCGAATCAAGAAGAGAGCGGAAATGAATGAGATGCAGTCGAGAAATGTACGCCAGAGGCTGAAGGCGTCAGCGCCGTCAGTAGGCAGCCTTCTTCAGCTTTCGAGTCTTGGTCTCAAAGTGGCAGAAGATGAGATCATAGTTCTCGAACTCGTACGCAATGCGGTCCTTCCTAGTGTATCCTGGAAGCTTCAAAGAGTGCAGGAGCGTGCCGTCGTCGACTTTGCCCTCTGCATCACCTTCCTCCTGGGACGAGGTGAAGAGCGTGATGCTCATCTTGCCCGGCTGGAAGATGTCCACGACGCGTGCAATGAGTGCGGCGAGGTCCTTCGGAGGGAGTGCCTTGCCGGCCTGATCGTCCTCGGCACCAGCACCAGAGCCACCCAGCGTGACGTTCGTCTCGAAGCTAGCGTAGCTCGAGTCCTCTTCGGGCGTGACGTGGATGGTCCAGTAGCCCGAGGTGCAGCCTTTGCTGGCGGGGATGACGGCATTGGCAGAGTAGCCGCACGGGTCAAAGGCGAATGCGTCCAGGTCCGTGTTGGGGAAGAGGTCGGTCAAGCCGAGCTTGGCAGAGAGGTCGACGCCGAGGAGGTGGCCGCGGTCGAGGGGCTCGGTAAGACCGCTGGGCTGAGCGGGCAGTTCCATGTCTGCTGGAAACTCAAATGCGCGGCAGGATTCTGGCGCGAGGTGGGTCATGAGGATCTCCAAGGTCTGGTCGTTGGTTACGTCCAATGTCGCTGGAGCGGGGAGCTGCAGTGGCCTTTCGACTGGGACGGGGCTGGCGACGCTGCGCTCTTCATCCCCTGGACAGCACATGTAGAGGAGCCAGTGATCGCCGTTCATCTTGCCGACGGTGTATGCGGAGCCATTGTCGAAAAATGCGTCCAAGAGGCGCACTTCCAGCATCCAGTCCTTGTGCGGTCCCTTTTGTCGCTCTGGGAACATGAAGCTCTTGCGGCTGTAGAAGCATTGACGGACAAGAGCCCCCAGCTCCTTTCGCGCAGCGCTGACCGAGGGCTCAGCAGCTTCATAAGGCTGAGCATCAGCGGAAGCATCGGCGGCAGGACAGGCTTCTCCTGCCAGCGCAGCTTTGGCAAGCTCGAGGAGGCGCTGCAGACCCAGCAGCAGCGTCGTCGTTCCACAAGTCTTGAGAATGATCTTGTGTGGGAAGACGAACATCGATGACTCGCTGAGCAGGTATGCGTCAACTTCCTCTCCCTCTACGACACTGAGGACCTTGCACTTGACAATGTCCAGCATCTCTTCCCAGAGCTGGCGCGGTACGGCTCGGAGCCCGACGCGAGCTCGAGGAGAAGCGCCAGCCAAAGGCGCTCCATCGGCATTTTCAAGAATGGTGAAAGTTGCGGTGAGAGCCTGAGAAGGCAGGAGCTCCGGCGAGTCGGCAAACCAGAGCTCGAGGAGCTTCTCTGGTCCCTCGAAGGGTCCCTGAGGGTCCATGTCTGGGGCGGGCGCAGCCGCAACGGCAGTAGCTGCTGGCTCTGATGCTGGCTCGGAGGCGTGATGCTGAGCAGCTGACTTGGCAGCCTCTTCGATGGCAGCCGTCTGCTCGTCTTGGTGTTGTCGCAGTCGAGATGCTTCGGCCATGACATCGGCTTGTTCCTGCCGACGGGCTTCGATGTCGGCAGAGTCGAGACCCTTGGGTGGGTGACTCTTGAGGACGCTTAGGTCCAAGGCATTGTCATCGTCGTTTCCGACAGAGGGCCTGCGGATAGAGGCAGCGCTGTTGCCTAGATGGAAGCCGGCGAATCCGCTCGTCTTGGTAGGCGACTGAGCCAGGTGGGCGCCCAATCCCTTGTCGTGGGGCAGAAGGGTGGGGGAAGTTGCGACGGAGGCTGTCATCAATGTGTATCAGCGAGGGAGTCGGCGAGCTTTCGACTGCGACCGGTAGGGTGGGTATGTAGATATGTGAAGAGAGTATGCGAAAGGGGGAGTAGGGATGCTATCGGCCGCGTGAGGCGTAGGCGTGTGGAAGGGAGCGAAGGGAGGCTGGGGTAGGCAAACGGATTTCGGGTCCCTCGTCGAGGGCTTGCACGTAGAGCTGGTTTAAGGGTCTATTATCGGGGTCTGTTGGTCAAAAGGGGGGGGGGGGGGGGGGGGGGAGCAATGAGATGGTGAGTTGCGCTGCACTGCGGCGGGACATGGAGGTACGTCTAATGGGACTCACCGTCTGTGGTCATGGGAGGCCTGTGGGGGTGGTAGAGGCAATCAGCTTGCCTGAGATTTGCTTGTCAAAATACGTCGCTGCACAAAGAGCGACGTTGGGTGATCCAATCGAGGTGATTGGTCGAGGGTTGTTGTTGAAGACTTTGGTGGCTACCTAAGTGGGCGGAGGCAATCGATTGATTGCTTTTGTAGCGTCTGATGGTTGGAAATGCTTTGCACGATGAGAGAGAGATGGTTTCCAAAGGATAGAGTTGGGGAAAGAGTTGGGCTAGGGATCCTAAGACGTTGTATGCAGATGACGCTGCCTCTGCCCAGGAAGAATTCGCTCACTGTGTACGAAAAACTCTCGCCGCCCGCCCGGCGCACTGCCCGCACTGCCTCCCCCCATTTGGCTCTCTTCCGTGCCTGATCTGCCTCGTTTACGGCGTCGCTTGGGACTCGCGGGACTTGCGCCGCCCGCCGCGTGTTGCCCCCATTCTTCCCGCTCCTGACGCGCCTCTGCAGCGCCGCCCCGCGCCCAGCCAGCCCCTCTTCATCTTCTTCTTCCGCCCGCCCGCCCGTCCACCCTTTGCCCATCGGGCCAGCCACGCAGACGCACGCCGATGACATCGATCGCCGAGGACGCAGTGGAAATACTGAGGGTCCATTCGAATCGTGAATGGTGAGTGGGCCAGACCTTTTCCGCAGTTGGCCATTCTTAGCATCTGGTACAATGCATCTTCCCTCCATCGACACATGCGCATACCGTGACCGTGCTGACGCTTTCACAACCCAGTGCCAGAAAATATGACGCTTCCTCTTGGGACCTGTGCCGGTTCGAACCCGCGACATTTCGGTTTCGGCTTGACATTGTCGCGTCGTCGAACCGCGCTTCGACGCGTCGCTGTTGCCGGGCAGGAGAACAACACATGCGCTCCCACGCTTTGGCCTCTTCCTCCTTGTCCATGCCGCAAAGCCCCCAAACTCCCCTGCGAGCTTGCTTGACCGAGCTACTCACTGCCTTTACCCCTTCTCACTCCGAAGGCTCTTTGCGGCCGTGAGCGAGGTACCTGCGAGTTGCCCGAGGAACGTGACTGCAATTTCCCCCGGAGCAAGTCGAGGGTAGGCCCCTCGCGCCACGCAGCCAGGCATCATGGACGAGGCCAGCAGCTCCCACTCTGCCACACGCCTGTCTCCGCTCCAACGGCTGCACTCACTCATCCTCCCGTCGCCGACGGCGCCGGCATCATCCTCGAGCCCTTCATCTTCCTCATCGCCGAGCAGCAGCGTCACGCACCACCTTTTGCCCAAGTCGCTCTCCCCGCGCTATGACCTTGCCCTCCTCTTCTCGACTGTGGCCCCGGCCTCCAAGGCCGCAGCTGCTGCTGCCTCTGGTGCACCCGCGCCAAATTTCGCCGGCATGTCTGCCGCACAGAGACTCATCCAGCAGAGAGTGGCCATGATGCGAGCCAGAGCCGCCGCCGCTGCGGGCATGGCCGCCTCTGACTCGGCATCTACCTCGACCGACAGCGGACCTATCAAGGGTCAGCCAATTGAGCTATCGCTCTGGAGGGTGGCACAGGCTGGTGCAGATCTCGTCTGGAGGCAAGCCCTCAAGGTGCCAGATACCCTGTTTCCACCACGCGAAAAAGGTCGCGAGCATGAGACAGTCACTGTGCTTAGCACGGAATGGAGTCCCGATGGTGAGGCGAGGAAGAACAGCGCTTTCTACCTGCCAATTCTTGTCCTGCGATGCTGACAGAGCTTCCTTTTCCCTTGCTTGCAATGCATAGGTCGCACCATTGCCATACACTTTGTCGTGTGTCGCACTGCGGTTGAGGAGCAAGCCTCGAAGCAAGAACGCACCATGTCTCTGTTGGCCCTGTATGCGGTTCAGGATGGCTCATTGCTATCACTGAATATTATCTCGACGCCCGAAGCTTCGGCATCGATGCCACCTCCGGGGGTAGACATGGCCTGGGTCGAATTGGACATGCCCGTCTCGGATCGAAGCGACGTGGTGAGTGGTCCATCTTCTTCGCTTTGCGTGCAGAGTCGATGTCCCCGGCACTGACCTTGCTTACCTCGGCAACACGGACCGCAGCCCGGATCGAGTGCCCACGCCGCAAGTCACTCAATGCATGCGCCTCTAGACCTGAATCCTTTGCTTGCGTTGGCTGTACCACCTTCTGCAGGCTCCTCGGCCAGTAGGTTCCATTCTCTCATGGGCAATCAAGCCTCTTCTTCGGGTTCCAACAAGCCCACTCTGGTCCTGCCTTCGCAGAAGGGCCTGGAATCAGAGCACTCGCCGAGCGCGCAAGACCGTGAATCACAAGACCCACTATGGGGCTGGCAGGCACTTCAAAGAGAGCAAAGCAAGCGAAACAAGTCAGTCGACCTGCTCCTGGTGCCCACCTGCAGCCAGCAAGGTAGTCAGGGTGTCGCTGTCCTTGTTCAAGGCCGCGTCCTGATAGCTTTCACTTCTCTCCCTGATGGAGCTCTTTTATCTTCAACATTCGCAAAAGAAGGCCTGCTTCTCGCCACACTACGTTGCGCACAAGACTCGTCTGATGGAGAACCCTCTCTGACGCTAGAAGTCGTCAAGAGGCCACTTCTTCACCTTGTCGATGCGGCCTCTGCCAATGCTCTCTATCAGATTCTGGACATCAGCTCTCGGCTTCGATCTTCAATGGCTCAGATTCTGGATCTGAACCACATTCTTGTGTCCATATACAAGACGCTGAGAGCACCAACATCACATGTCCTGGGATCGCTCTCTGTACAACAAACCAATGCTCTTCCGCCTCTCTCTAGACTGCACCGCGCTGACCATGTCCTCTCTATGAATCACGCCGAGAGCCTGAAGCGACATTTGGTCGTCACGCTCTCCACGGGCGTATATTCCCCGATGGTGGAATCAATGCTGCTCAATTCGTTGACACACAGCAAGTGGAAGGGGATTTACGAAGAGACGCTCAAGATTTACGAAGCCGTCGAAACCATTGCCAGCGAGATGAGCAGGATTCTCGAGGGTGCGGGGCGGATGATCAAGGAGCTGCGAGGCTGGACCGAGTGGTAAGTCAGAGATCTTAGGTCCCCCCGCTCGCCCTGCAGCTGCTCAAGTGACAATTGCTGATGCTTTGCTGCGATACCCAACTTTGGCAGGCCGGAGCGATCGGGCTCAATTTTACCAGCAATGGTTGAGGTTCAAGAACGTCCGCCAGCGTCACTTCTGCAGCACCTGGTGCAAGTGGAACAGACAATATCCGACCTCAAGAGCATCATGCACCAAGTGCTACAATACGCCCAAGGCGAACGATTGGCGTGGGGCGAAATGGACAAGTGGACAGGGTGGGAACGAACACGTCTCGAACTCCTCCGCTCCGACGCTGACCAGCCCCCGACAATGCCCAAGACCTTTGACCCAGTCGTCATAGTCGACTTTCTTCAGCGTGACTACGAAAGCTTCGAGCTCGATTGGCTGTTGCTTCACGAACGGAAAACCCGTCCGACGGCTGCAGCGGGTCCAGGCAGTACCGTGGATCCCGCACATGCAACTGGCGATGATACGGAAGAGAGCTTTGTGGTCTTCGAGGAGAAGCCGCCGAAAGGGGTCCAAGATCAGGAGGTCTCGCAGTCGCAGGTTGAGCCGCGAACCTCGACGTTGACGCGGCAGCCTAGTAATATTGCCAATGGCACTCCTTCCGCTCGCGCAAGCATACCTCTACGGGCTCGTATGCAGGCCACTCTGCAATGGCTGCGGGAGGAGTCTGACATGCCGAACTCAGGCGAAGCTCTCGACCCGTCTGTGGGCGACCGCAACCTTGCCCACTCCGCGCCTACAGTGCAGCCAGGCAATGACCGCCCAGCCCTTTTCCAGCCAGGACCTGCAACTGCCCTCGTGCAATCCACGCCGGCCATCTATGATGTGGCACGTCCTGTGACCGACCAGCTGCTAGAGCTCGTTCGAGACGTCAAGTGCGTCTTTGTTGGCGCGCTCCCACACATTGCAGACAGTGACGGCGGTTGCGATGTCCTGTCAAGGACATCGCTCCCTTTGCAGCCTGGTCGCAGCGAGGACGAGGAGTTTGGCGCCGCCGCTGCCACGGACTCATCCAGTGGCGACGACAACGACGAACCAGATACGGTCACGACTTGGGCCTCGCGAGAAACTGACAGCCCATGGTCACCTCGCCTACCTTCAGCCACCACCCAGATCAATCCAACGGTACGGGCGCGGATGCTGGCACTGCAGCGCTGTGCCCACAGTGAAATTATTCACCGTGCAGACTCAGCCGGGAGCCAATATGCGGAACCTCGCATGCTTTCGCAGTATCATTTGCTGGTCGGAGACCGTCACAGGGGCAAAATCATTTGCCTTAGAATACCTCTGTCCATCGATGGTTCTATCACTGGGAGCGGTGATACCGCAGCAGCGGAGCTCGATCCTGGCTCTCCCTTCGAAAGCATACATGCCATGCCCGGCGGGAAGAAGCTCATCATATTCAAGTCGACGACCGTCGCAAGCGAAGATGCGCCGTCCGACTCTGCCGTCGTAGCTTGCGACCTAGATGAGACGCTGAATGCCGCACCGCGAGACGGCCAGCTCCAACGTGTTCCTCTCCAGATTGGCCCTGCGCAGAAAGAAGAGGGATCGCTCGATGCCTTATGCACTGAAGATGCCGAGTCCCTGATGACTTCCAATTCCATCCCTCTGACTCCTCGCTTGGTACGGGGGCGGGCGGCCGCAGCTGCAGGCGAGGATGAGAAGAGACCCGGGAGCAAATATGGGGGATGGGTGCAGCAGCGTTTGGAGTTTTGGCGGTGACGGTCAAAGTGCGGGAGGGGAGGCGGCAGCAGTAATGGGAGTTGATACTGTACAAAATCAATATTCAATTTGTGAATGGACCGGCGGAGGAGCCCTATCTCCTCTTCTTCCCACCGTGACCTTTGCTGGAGCCATGTTTTCGCTTGTGACTTCCACCGCCGCCGCGGCCCCCACCGCCTTCCTCGTCATCACTCCCCACATCCATGTCATCTCCCATGCCACCGCTACGCTTTCTCCCCCTCTTACCGCCATGTGCGCCGCCCAGTCCCTTTTCGCGAATCTCGCGCGTGGCTTCTCTGCTGGCCTCTTCAACGCGCTCCTGCAGGACGGCAACCTGGTCCTTGGGTGCACCATAGTCCGTCAACTTTGTATCGATGACTGCCTCGATGCGCTGCAGGAGCTCGACGTCGTACTGCGTTACGAGGGTGACGGACCTTCCCGCGCGGCCGGCACGCGCCGTGCGACCCACGCGGTGGATGTAGTCCTTGGAATGCGTGGGAATATCAAAGTTGACGACCATGTCTACTGCGGGAATGTCGAGACCGCGGGACGCCACGTCGGTGGCCACGAGGATGGACCGCCCGCCCGCCTTGAACTTGCCCAGGGCGCCGAGACGCGCCGACTGGGAGAGCTGCCCGTGCAGCGGGATGGCGGGGAAGCCGAGCAGACGCAGCATAATGGCGATACGGGAACAGTCGTGCACTGTGCGGACAAAGACGACGGTCGAAGTGGCGGTGCGAGCAGTGTCGTTCATGAGGTAAACGAGGTAGAGGTCCTTTTGCGCAAAGGGGAGGAAGAGGTAGTGCTGCTTGAGCGTCGAGACCGTCGAGTACTTTGTGCCCACTTCGACGCGTACTGGATTCCGCAGACTCGCACGCTGCAGCTTTGCGACCTTTGTGGTCATCGTGGCGCTGAAGAGCATCGTGTTGCGTTCCTTGGGTATACTTTGCAAGAGCTTGTCGATGATCGGTCCGAAGTCCATGTCTAGCAGCCTGTCCGCCTCGTCCATGACGAGGTACCGAAGCGACTTGAGATTGAACCCCTTGGTATTTTCGAGATGGTCCTGCAGTCTTCCGGGTGTGGCAACGATGATGTGTGGACGCTTGGAGAGGGCAATGGACTGGGTCATCATGTCCATGCCTCCGACGATGGTGGCGCAGCGGACGCCTATCGTCGACCCCAAAGCGGAGAACTGCTCGCTGATCTGCACAGCGAGCTCGCGCGTTGGCGCGAGAACACATGCAAATCCGGACTTGGGCTCGTCCCAAAGAGCCTGGAGAATGGGGATCGCAAAAGCGGCCGTCTTTCCAGACCCCGTCTGCGCGAGGCCAATGACATCTTTGCCCTGGAGAGCCTCTGGAATGGCCTGTGACTGGATGGGCGTCGGAGCCTTGAAGCCAAGTTGATCTATTGCTTCGCAGATCTGCGAGTGTACGCCGAGCTCGGAAAACGACTTTGGCGGCGTCGTCTCTGGCGTCGTCTCTGCACCGTCTGCAGTTGCTTCGAGCTTCGCCTTGGACGACGAGGCGACAGGCGAAGCCGAGGAAGCTTCAGCGTCGGAAGGCATCGTCTCGATGAGTGACGTGGATAGGAAGAGCGAGCTGGCGCTTGGAATGAATCGAGGGAGTGAAGCAATGTTCGCTATATTAGCCAAGGTAGTGGTGGACTGGGAGGAAAGTGCAAGAAGAGCCTGGGAAGGGGGAAGGAATGCTTTACTCCTACAATTTATGTTACGCGGCGCCGCGGGCCGATTCAAAAAACGCGATTGATTACGTCAGCCGACCCAGCACACCCAGATTCCATGGGGTTCTGGCATGGCCAGCTACAGGCGGCCTTTGACCGATGATCCTTCAAAGTATGAATTCTGAGGATTGCATCGGTTTGAACTTGCGGGACTGCAGCTATGGCTTTGTGTGCGAGAGTCTTGGGTGCTGCGCTTGGTCACCCTTGCCTTCCCAACTTGACAGACGCCCACCCCCTGCAGGGCTCTCGGCCCAAGTGTTGTTCTACGACGCGTGCCTCAAGCAGCCACACGCGGCCGATGCGAGCTTGGCCCCTTGACCCAACACTAGTCACGCACAAGCAGCATACACGCACAGACGGCTCGGCTTTTCGAATCAGCAAGACCCAGACCCCTACAAGAATCACCTTCTCCAGTACGATAGTCCGTCCTCTCGCACCTACAATTTCCCTTACCTCCTTCATGCCCGACCACCCGCAGTTGGCTCACTCCTAGCTGCCCCATTGAGCACGTCCGCCATCGGTCCGCGGCGCCTTCGAATCGTCACTCCGGACTTCCGCGCCGATCAAACGTCCAACGTAGATTGAATTCAGCAGTCGGCTTTTGCTACAAAGCGGCTGATTGAAGAAAAGATCGGGAGCTACATTTCTAAACCGGCAAAGACCCCTCCTGGGTGCACCCTATTATGCCCGTTCGTGCCTACTGCTTCTCAGCAACCAGTGCCGTACCAGCCGTACCCGTCTTTGCCCCCGCGACATAGATAATGCCACAAGATACTGTCAGTGTTGCTCGTCTGCTTTCAAAATTTCGCAGATCACCATCATCATCATCAGCACCACATCGAGCTGCCAATGCACTCCGGGAGGTCGGATACCCTCGTTGCCGGCTTCAAGAATCTTGGCATCCGCACACCTACGGACAATGACAAGGCACGTCTCGCAGCACGCCATACGCGAGCGGAGACAGGCTCCGCACCGTCCCGTCGGAGACTCAATTCGCATACTTCGACGCCCAACCTCGAACCTGTCAAGGACAGTAGCGTCACATTGGCTGCATCAGCTGCCAACCGTCGATCGACGGATACCTTGAACGAAGACACATTGATTCTATCTCACTCGTCGTCCCACTCGCCGCAATGGCAAACACTCAATGGCTCGACGGGCAAATCCTCTGTGCAATATCGACAGACAGAACCCTTTCCTACATCTCGATCAACTCCCTCGCCCCCCCTGCCCACTGAACCGCTCTCGTCAGCTCGGGGCAGTGGCATTAGAGTGCTCAGTGCCTCGGCTCAAGAAGACACGACGGCCTACGCAGATGAGGAGAACAGCAAAGGCAAGCACCGAGCAGAGGGCGCTGCATATACGGATGCTTCGGAAGCACAAGGAGAAAGCGTCTTGATGAATATTGCCATGGTCGGTGATGCTTGCATTGGCAAGACGAATCTCATGACAAGTTACGTCGAAGGACCCGGAACCTTCGGATCGCAATACCACGAAACGATAGGCTTCAATCGTGCAGAGAAGCGCGTGCGTCTCCGCAACATCGAGGTGACGCTCAACATCATGGATCTCGGTGGCCAAAGCGACTTTGTGAGCATGCTGCCCCTCGTCTGCAAAGACGCCGTCGCTGTCCTCTTCTGCTTCGACCTATCCCGCAAGTCCACGCTCAACAGCATCAAGGACTGGTACCGCCAGGCGCGCGGTTTCAACAAGGCGGCAGTGCCCATCCTCATCGGCACCAAGTACGACGTATTTTCGCACTTTTCAATCGCCGAGCAGGAGAAGATTGCCGCACAAGCAATGCGAATCGCAAAGGCAATGAAGGCGCCCCTGATTTTCACGTCAGCCTCGATGCCCGTCTCTTCACAGGCGTCTCCCTTGTACGACGCGGCGCTATCCGGGGGCTGGCCTTTCGCTGAGCAGACGCTCCGCCCTGGTACGCCACTCAATGTGCACACCGTCTTTCGCCTAGTCTTGGCGAAGGTGTTTGGGCTCGACTTGCGGAAGCTTGCAGGAGAGATTGAGCCGCCAAGCCCCCGCAACGAGGATCCTGCCACGGAAGATGTTGGCAACCAGCATGAGAATCTGTTCAGCGATGCCTACCGCGATAGGGGGAGAGCGAGCCATGACGACAGTCCCTATTCGAACGACGGAGTCGCGTCCGCGCGCACCTCGTCGGAATCACAGCCTGAGAGGTCGCGAGCAAGGAGCCACACGCGGACGCGACCTCGTACGGACTCGAATCTCAGCGAGAGCCCTCGCGCACGATCAGGATCGAGGCCGCGCACAAAGTCGAGGTCGTCCATCAAGCCGTGTCCTTCCTCGCCTTCCAAAACCAAGTCGCCGTCCCACGCACACGCACGCCCCGCAATTCCACTGCCGCTGCGAATCCCCACCCACACCGCGCAGCCTCCCATTCCGCAGAGCACCGAAGTAGGAGACCCAGTCGTCTTCTACGAGTTTGATCGGTGACCGTCGTGCGCGCCATGCTGGCCGGAATCATTTGTTCATTACTACTCGCATCCCAGCAATCTGTTCTGTTCCCATTCACCATTCATAGCTTCCTGTCCATCACATCCATGGGGTCAACACAATGCTTGTAAGATACAACGTACAAATCACGATCAATGCTGATGTCCAATGTCATTGAGGAGACGAGAATTGATGGAAGACTAGTTCATAGGTACAAAATTGTGCAAGGGTGAAGGTGCGGTGCAGCACTTATAGGCAGGAGACGCGCCGGTCAATCATCAGCGTCCAAGACCTGATGCAGCTCAATGAGGTACTCGTTGAACTTTTGCCTTGAGACGACTGCGCCCGCCCCCGCAGTCGCGTCTTTCCCATCGAGGACGATTGTGCCTGCGCGCGGGAGCAGGCTCCCCCCCGAGGCGATACTGCCGATGCTGTTGCTCCGCGTGGGCGTCGTGGGCGTGCGGGGCGTCTCTGGCCGGGTCGTACCACTGATGCCCATTGCGCCCATGGCTGCTGCGATTTGGCCAGACGAGGCGGACGTTGGCATCGATCCGCCGCTGCCGCTCCCCACGCTGCTTCCTGCGGCCGACTGTTGTGTGTTGTCCAGCCCAAGCATGAGGATCAGCGCAGACTTGATCTCCTCAAAGCCGTACTTCTGCATTGGGCCCGTGCCCGCGGCGGCAGCTTGCGTCTCGCGTTTCACGGCCGCGAGCATCTCCGAGGGACTCTTGGACAGAAGTTCCCAGAAGCGGCGGGATGCATCAAAGTTGACTTGCGATGCAGAAGCCGTCAGAGGTGTCGAGGGCGGGCCTGCCGCCGCGGCGCCGGCCGCGGCAAACCCGACTGTATCGCTTATGACGATGTTCTTGAGATTCTGCTGGAGTGCAACGACGTTGCGGATCATCTTTGATACGCCGGGGCGATTGATCGCGCGGACTTTGCGCACAGAGGCAATCAGGACTTGGTCCATAAGACTTGCAAGGCCATCAAAGAGGAAGCGGTGGTCCTCGGGGGTGACCGTGTCGGCGAGGATGTCGTCCAAGCTGGCTAGCTCAGCATTCAGGTCGACGATGTGGGGGTCGGGCTCGGCGGCGCTTTCCTCCACGAGGTAGTTGCCTTCCAGGATCGCAAGGTCCAGGTGGTGCAGTGCACGCGCGCGCAACTCCATTCGCAGTGTAAACAAGATTGTATGCGTCAGGTGTCGGTACGTCCGTGGGAGCGTTTCGTAGCGTGCCGCCATGTCGCTCGCGAGGGGTAGCTTGAGCTCCTGCTGTTCAGCGGGCACCGGATTGACGCCATTCATGACCGACAGGCGTGCCTGTGGCCGTGAAGCCACCGGCAGGGATTCGTCGGTGGCCTTGAGCCGCGAAATGTGCTTGAGGAACCACTGCAGACTGTGCGTGAGGTTTCCCAGAGCGAGGAGCTTCTTCCTGCTGGTGATCAGATCATCCAGATTGACCGTCTCTCCACGATTGCGCGCAGCCAGCTGTACCTCGATGTAGTTCTCCTCCCTTTGCAATTCGCTCTTCCTCTCTAGCGTCAGGCCAGGGTCGACCATCTCGGCCAAGACTTGCGCCAATTGCGGGTTCTGAGCCCACTCCGAGGACAGCATATACTGTCCAGAGCTGTCCCCGCTCCCATCGCCTCCAGGTGCATGAGAGTCAAAGGCCACGAGCTCGCGGTAGCGCTCATGACACCGCGAGTAGAATTGTACAATTGTCTGGATGATCAGCCGAGAGTAGCTCTCTCGGTGGAAGGGCGTGGTGCAGAGCATCGAGTAGAGACTGTCGATCAGAACCACGACGTTGACGGCGGACTTGATGAGGGGCCTCGACGAGACACCGCGAGATGCCGAATCTTCTTGGAAGGCGTCGGCGCCTCCCACGGCGCCTTGGAACAGAGTCTGCACCTTGTCCTCGAGCTGTGGCAGGAAGACGTCTTGCACGAATTCATCTAGAAATGCGCTGAAGCCTTTACTCGTCTCACCAGCGGCTTCGCTCGGCATGACCACCCTGACGCGGTCGACAAAGGCCAGCGCCGGCTGGAATAAGACGGAAATGTTGAAAGCGTCGGGCTTGACCAACAAGCGATGATTGCCGGCCACGACGGATCCATTGTACGCGTCGCCGCCCATCGTGCTCGAGACCAGGATCTGGTGTTCGCGCTGCTGTGTTGCCAAAGAGGTCGATAGAGACGAGACTCCCAGAGTTCCAGCGCCAACGCCAGTCTCGGCAGCATTGACAAGCCCAGGAACAAAGGCCCTCAATGCGCCGTTCAGCGCCTCTTCGTGCCGCTTCACTGGGCCGAGTTCTCTCCTGGATGTGGATGCTCCAGCGCCTGAGCGGCCTGCGCCGGTGTTTGCCCCCGTGGCTGAGCCCTGTCCGGTGAGAGACTGCTGCTGATCGGAGAGGTGAAAGAGCTTCTTTGACTTGTCTCGGTTGAATGTGCCTTGACGGAGGACCTCGTTGATGGAGATCATGTTGTTGCGGCGCGATGTGGGCGACTGCGTGTCGTCCATGAGATACTCGTGAAGCAGTGTCCTGACTTCCATCTGGATAGGCCTCCACACCTCGAGCAATCGCTCGCCGCCTACTAGGCGTCCCCTCAACTTTTCTGCAATGGTACCCTGGCCTTGTCCAGATTCCTTGAAGCCACTGCGCTGGCTGATTTGGCCTGCGACCTCGTGCACGACGCGATGTCCCTGCAAGACGGCATCGAGTTTTGAGAAGAGCGTCCAGAAAAGATCTCGCATGACCTCGCCATCCGATTCGACCTGCGAAGTCTCTGTTGCAGACAGTCGGAGGATCGTCGACAATGGGCGGGACGAGGCCGATGCCGAGATGACGCTGAAGCGCGAGTCCGAGGGCCCGTAAGAGCTGCGGAAGGAGGAGCGACCATTCTCGCCAAAGGTGCGAGCCAGCGCAGACGACGAGGCCAGCAAGATGGACTCGGGTCGTAGGGTAGTGCCAGACCGCCGAAGGGGCTCTGTCCTGCTCTCGACCTCCCGAATTGTTGACTCGACCAAGGCATGGATCTCCACTGGTAGCCGCTGGTGGATTGCGTCCAGCGCAACGGAAAGCTTGCCGAGCCTTGCGAGTGCTTCCAACACCATCTCGAGGTACTGGAAACTGTCCGATTCCGGATTCTCGTCAAACTCTGCCGCTGCCATGGCGTCTTCATCGGCTGCGGTGGGAGCCTCTGCGCCATCATGGACAGGGGTAGAGGACTTGGGCATGGCCTCAGTATCTGCAGATTGCAGATTGAAGTCGTAGCCAGGCCTTTCCAAGTCGGCAAAGTCGTTGCCAAACTTGGACGTATCGAGCATGCGCCTGTTCGATAGTGACTCGAGGTACTTGGACAGCTTGGCTGGCACCTTTACGCCATTGCTGCTGTCGCCGTTGGCGTGCGTCTTGGGCTGCGAAGTCTCCCCCTCTACATCGTCGTCTTGCTTCCCATCTTCCTGTTCGTACTCCCTCCCCCACTTGACATCGGGCAAGCGCGTCTCGCCCGGGGCGTACCCGCGCCATCGCCGGTCACAGTATATGCTCTTGAGATACAAGTGGTTGTGTATCTCATCGACGAGAATCTCGAGCATGTGGCCTTCTTGACTGCGCAGGTAAGACCGCAAGTCTGCTGTTGCACCAATCTCTACCATTTCGGGCTTGTCGATGGTTTTGAGTGCCCTCATCAGAAGATTGACCGCTGTGAGAAAGTGCTTCTCGGCTATGAGCGTCTCGAGGCGGTCAGGAACGTTCTTGAGCTGCTCCACAGTGTTGAGCAGCCGCAATGCCTCCTTGACATTCTGCTGTCTGTGCCAAAGTTGTACTAGATCGGCGCGTTTGGAGCCCAAGGCATCGCGCGAGTCTCGCAATCTCCGCCTGGCCGACGAGACGGACGTCTGGACGTTTGTGAGGGACGAGAGGACCGAATTGTGAAGGGTGATTGCAGTAGCAAAGGACTCGTAGTGATCATCGACTGTCCCCTGCAGGGCATCCTCTATTAGCAGCTTCATGGACTCGAATTGATCGCGGTTGGACCCCAGGGAGCTGTCGTCGAGGAGGGACAGGGCGAGTGCCACGGCGTTGAAGTCGTCTTCGGTTACGAATCCCCACTCTGCCTTTACTTTGCGGAGGACCGTGCCTATGCGACCGATGCCACTGGCCTCGTCATCTGGAATCTCGTAATATCTGAGGTCACGGAATTCCACTTTTCTCGCTTCGTCCATCCTCCTTTCGACTTTACGCCGCCGACTTTCCTCGTCGGCCGTCATACCGCGCATGATTCTGCGTCCTTGATGCTTTCGACCTGCTTGAGAGAGGGCAGCAAGGACGGAACTGAGTGCTGCGGGGGAGTTCTCCTTGGAAAGCGAGCCGAGCATGGGCGAAGTGGTGTTGCCGGTAGAGGGCGTCGCCTCAAAAAAGGGAGAGCTAGTTGGGCCTTCCATGGGAGAGAGACCTCCATAGGCATCCTCCAGGCTCTCATCTTCGGAATGCATATCTGCGGGCGTCTCACGGCCACTGAGAGGGGCGTGATTCACCTGCGCCATGAGGCGGGCAGAGCGGGCGTGTCGGTCACTCGTGGGCCCAACACCCTGGTCCTCGGGAGGAGGCCTAATGGACAGGGAAGGCGTGTTCCTGCCGTTTGCAGCAGCCGCAAATTGCGAATGGCCCGCAGTGGCTGAGAGTGGATGCGCTGGGGCAGCCATCGGCCTCCGCATGCTCCTCTTTGGCCTATTGGGCGTGTGAGACGACCCTTGGTGGCTGGGACCTGCCATTTGCGGGTGGTCGCCATCGTTGAGGTTTCGCGCAAAACTGGCAGTAGAGTCTGCAGTGGGAGAAGGTGGCCGAGGAAACAGCGAGGGCTGATCGCGTTGGCCCAATGAATGGGTATGTGCATGCTGAGAGTACGTGTGCTGGTGGGATGGCCTCCCTTCAAAGTTGGAGACGGAGTCGGACGGTGTCAGAGACACAAACGAGGGGCCAGCCCCGAGATGATGTGACTGCTGCTGTTGCTGTAGGTAAGAGGGAGCGCCGGCAGTCATGGGGACGTTCATGTAGTCCTGACCCGCCGGAGTGGTCTGCGACCTCTCGAAGCCATGATGGCCAGCGGCGGTATGGGGAATGGACGTCGTGGGTGTGCGCTGCAGCTCGACGCCTTCGCCGAGGTTGGCATTGGAGTGTTTGATCTTGTTGCGGATGTCCTTGCTGCCGCCGATCCGTCGGGACATGATGGGCGGACTAGGCGCGGCGAGGCGTGCCCAAGGGACAGTAAAGGCGATTAGCAAGCGAAGGAAGGGTGCAGTGGGAAAAGTGATGTATAATACGAGATGTCGTTCGTCTGGCTCGATGGCTCGCAGGGACATCCATCGACGTCTCCTCGTTCTTACCTTGGACTCCGCAACAGGCGCACCCTCCGTCACCCTTGTTGCATCACCCGCCCCCGCCGTCCGCCATCCTGGGCCGACGCGGGCTGCAGCAACCGAGACCACCACGACGCCGCCCCACGCTGCGACGCTCGCTTGCTCCTTTGCCCTGGCGCACTGTCAGTCTCACTCTTGCTGGCCTGCTTGGCCTGAGCGCAACCAACTCGCGACCCCGGCGGGCGTGCACCGTCATCTCGGCTCCGAGGCGCACTCGATGGATTCGATGGTCATTTGACGTTTCGTGGCGAGGCAAGTTGCAATGACAAGGAACGAGCAAAAGTTGACAACATGGAACACGGAGACGGGAGCGTGCTGCTCACAAGGATCTGTGCTGGTATAGGTGCTCACCGCTGACCTGCTACTTTTGCTAGCCGCCCTCATCTTACCGACAGCCCCGCCATGCCTGCGCCTACACCGCCCAGTCCGCCTCCTGTTGTGCCAGCCGCGCGGCTGTTGGCTCCTCCGAAGCCTTCGGACCCAGCCGTTCCCGCTGCTTTTCCACTTCCGGCAAGCCGCGCGAGCACCCTTTGCAGCTCGAGCCCGTCCTTTTCCGCATTCCACTGTCCTCCAACGCTCGAAATGTCCAGCACGTACACACGCCCGTCTGCACCTCCAAGCGCAACGTGCTTGCCCCAACCCGTCTGACCACCGTCGCCTTCTTTGCCTCCAGCTTCTCCGCGTCCTGGCCCTCCCGAACCCATGAGGCCGGCGCCAGGCTTGCCGCGGTCAAAGGCGAGCTTGTTCAGACCTTGACTCGACGCCCGCACGCTCACCAATGGCCGCTCCAAATCGTGGAGCAAATGATATAGGTGCACGTGGCCCGTGCCGTCAACCATGCCAAACAGAGCTGGGTTGCCGTGGTGCCACTTGACGTCCATGATGTAGTCATTCGACTCCTCGAAGCTCAGCAGAGGCACGACTTCGCGTGCCGGCCCGCCAGCACCACCGACGCCAGCTGCCGCGGAAGCCGACGTCGAGTTGGCGGCGCCCGTCGACGTGGCTGCTGAGCCGGCAGCACCCAAGCCAGCTGGCCCTGCTCCTCCCCCAGGTCCACCGAGTTTACCGACGCCAACCGTTGATGTGGGGGCCTGACTTCTGACGCGCCAGAGCTTTGCCGTCCAGTCCATGCTAGAGCTCAGGAACAAGTCGGAAAAGTCGACGTTGCCATACATGGACTTGTGAAAGTCCAAGCCCGTCACCGGCGCTGCATGGCCCTTGTACACCTCCCCAAGCTGCATGCCTGCCTTGGAGCCCGCACGATCGAATCTCGAGGCCAAGTAGATGTTGCCCTCCTCTGAGCCGACCCAGAATTGCGTCGTCTCCTGCAGAGGGAAGTTGAGTGCGGTGATCGATACTTCGTCCGTCTTGGGATGGGCCGAGTTCAACAGCTCCAGCGAGTCTTGAGGCTGAGCGAGCATGTCCAGCATCCAACTGCATACAAGACCGTCTGTAGATGCCGTTATTAGGTGGTTGGCATTTTGAGTACCAACGACCTGAATGTTGTACACGGGATGTGTATGGCCCGACGCACTCAGCGGCGTCTTCAACACGGGCAATTGCTTTGCTCTCGTGTCCCAGATGAGAATCTGCCCAGAGTATGTTCCACCGATGACTAGATTCGGGTGAAACGGAGAGAATGCCACCGAAAGAACATCCGTCTGCGCCTGAAAGACAAATTCGGGCCGGTCCAAGAGGTGAATATTCCAGACTAGGACGAGGCCATCTGGAGATTCGCTACCGCTAAAGTCCGGCCGCGAGTAGGATGCCACGACCAGCTCGGGATGTTTGCTGCTCCAGTCCAGGCCCGTGATGCTCCGACCTTTGCACAGCTTGTCGTCGTAGAAGCACCGAGTCTGCTTGACTTTGCGACCTTCGGAAGCGTCGCCCCCCGTCGTACCCACGATGGTGTAATCTTTGAGATAGTCGTAGGCGTCTGTGAGTGCCCTCTCGACGACTTTGGATGAATGCTCAACAAAGTCTGTGAAATCTGCCGTGCCAAAGATGGCCTGCGTCTCCTCGGGAGACATGACTGAGGGTGAGATGGCGAGGGCGAGAGGGGTTGATTCTTGTCAGCAAGGATGTGCGGCGGTGGAGGCGAGCCACAGATTTTGACTCACTCCTCAATTCTTCCTCAATTTGCCTCTCGAGTTCCTCCTCCTCCCGCTTCATATTCTCTTGCAGTTCCTTCTCCCTCTCTAGCTCCTGCTCTTCTAGGATGCGTTTCCTGATGGCTGCCTCTGTGGCGGCAGAGACACCCGATGCGCTCACATCCGTCCCCACATTGTTGCCGCCATCCGACTCTGTATCCGACGATGTAGACGTCGTCTGCACCTCTTTTGTGTAGTAGACGCGTTCCTAATGGTTTGGGTCGCGGAGGAGAGGCAGAGGACGCGGTTAGCAGGCCTACCCCTCTTTCGAGCATATGCGTCTCCGCTGATTAGGATGCCGCCCGTGACGCACCTTCTGTGGGAACTCAAAGAGTTCCGTCTCGACGTCGATCATGTCTGGAATGCCCCGCATTGCTCCTGGAGGAGGCCCCACGATCTGGCCATCAGCTCTGCTGACGAGGGTAGTCCCTGGGCCAATCGAGTCGGATCCACTGAACTCGCTCGCGGGAGCACCGACACCGGCAGCCTTGCGAGGGCTAAAGGAAAGGCTGGGCATGTCGTCGGTGACACTCTGGCGCCCTGTCCGAGAGGAGGGCCCCGAAGGAGTGCCGACGAGGGTCGCAACGAGGTCATCGACATCCTTTCGTGAAGTTGCTCCAGAAGCAGGAGTTGCCGACTGCGTGTGAGGATGGAAATGGTGTCAGTGCATTTGTTTCCGCCAGACCGTGGGCGCTCTACGGCTTGTGTTTGCTTACCTCGCTACCAGGGCCCTGGCTATTGAATCCCGCAGCAGAGCCGGATCTTCCTGCCTGGAGTCTGCTGGATCTTTCCTCACGGGCGCGTTTCAGCTCGGCGAGCTTGGCCCGCTTGGCCTCGATCTCTGCCCTCCGGCGGGAATCGCCAGGAGTCGTAGACATTGGCAGACAGGGAGAGGGGCGGGTGGTTGCCTGATTCTGAGGGGGAGGTAAGAACGCGTATGCCTGCCTGCTCTGGAATGGCGGAATGACTTGTTGTGTAAGCGCAGAAGTGGGCGTATGCGTGGGGCGTATGGTTCGTGGTGCGAAGAGCTAGATCAAAGGGTCAAAGGGGAAGCCAATCAGGGGTCGGACCCATCCATCGCTAGTCGTACCTACAATACAACAGTTGGCTGTTCCGGCGTCTGGTGCTGCTGCTGCTGCCACTGCTGCTGCTCAACACGCGCTTCGACCAACTCAACCAACTCGCGCCGCCCCGCCGCCGCCCCCACGCGCAACCTCAACCTAGCAACCACACTGTACCCGACCGCACACACACACGGCCGTAGGTACCACCACTCGCTGCCCGCGCGCTCACCGGAAAACGCAACGCAGCGCAAAGCAACGCAACGCACCGCAACGCTCAAAGGAGAGCAACACTTTGCGGCCTTTTGCGGTGGCTTGAACTTCGCTTCCGCCTAACCCAGCCAAAAGGACCACTCTCCACCCACACACAACTGGAGATATTGCCCAATCTCCAGCGGTCTTCCCCTTGAACCCAACTCCTCCATCCTCGCCGTCGTCGCCGTCGTGACCGCCCGACCGACCGTGATAATGTCAGCTTCGACGCTGCCACCACACCTCCAGCATGTGCCTGGCCCGGCCCTCGCCGTACCCAATTGGGTTCCATCGGGGTTCTTGACCGTCCTCGTCGCATCAATACTGTCTGCAGCCACACGTCTCGAGACGTCGACGGATATTTCCCTCTCCATTGCTCGCTTCAAGCATTGGCTCCCCCACTCGACGCGCTCACAGCGCCTCAAATGGGGCTTCATGTTCATGCTGGCCACCTTTTCCATGATCATCATGGGCTCACCCTCATTTCCCCTCAAGCTTGGAATCCCTTCAGCCTACCTACTGTCCATTCTTGTTCCAATCACTTCCCAGTTCTTCCTGCCGGCCTCGCCCATCTTTTGCTGGCTCCTCTTCTACTACTCTTCAGGATTCCTCGCACCCTCGGCTCGGCCTCACATCTGGGTCTCGGTCCTGCCCACCCTCGAAACGATTTGGTACGGAGCCAACATCTCCGACATTCTCACGCGCGCCGGTCATCCCGTCCTCGACGTGCTAGCTTGGATCCCCTATGGTCTCGTCCACTTCGCTGGTCCATTCTTCGTCGCAGCATTCCTCTTCGTTTTTGGACCTCCGGGAAGCGTCAAGTTCTTTGGCTCGGCGTTTGGTTTCCTCAACATCGTCGGAGTCATCATCCAAGTCTGCTTCCCGACGGCACCTCCTTGTGAGTAGATGGTAGTACAGGCATGGGTTCAGCTTCCATTCTCAGCATGGCTCACATTGCACCCGCTTCTCTGCCTGCTAGGGTACGAACTCCGAGAGGGTCTTACTCCTGCCAATTACTCGATGAAGGGCTCACCCGCGGGACTCGCCCGCATTGATGCCCTCTTCCACTCGCACGGCTACACCCTCACCTTTACCAATGCGCCCGTTCCATTTGGCGCTTTCCCTTCTCTGCATGCGGGCTCTGCGACCATGGAGGCACTCTTCTGCAGCTACTTTTTCCCCATTTCCATCCAGATTGGTGGCATCGCTGAAAAAATCGTCGGAAAGGGCCGCAAGATCTCCCTCGATGCCAGGATACTGTACTGGACGTATGCGTTCTGGCTCTATTGGTGCACCATGTACCTCATGCACCACTACCTCGTCGACCTCGTCGGAGGTGGCTGCCTCGCTACTCTGTGCTTCTACAGTGAGTGTTTCTGGTGCCGCGCTTGCCATCTATGCCGCCAGTGTGCTGACTAGCATTCCTTTTGGGCTCCACCGTACGCAACCAGTGTTCCTGGACGACACACAGCGACATTACATGGAGGAGTCGTACCCGACGAATCCCTCGGCCCCAGCACCCTTTTCGACGCTGCAGGCCTCGCATTCTCACCTGCATCTCAACTCCCTTCGCGGCAACGACGAGTACGCTCTGAATGCAATGGAGGATGGAGACGGCCCAAGCAGGGATTCGACGGTCGGGCGTGCAAAGGTGTATGGCGAAGGAGCTCAGGCTGCGACTACTAGGTCCGAAACGCTCTTTGCGCTGGCAGAGGAGGGAGACGTGGCAGGCGAAGATTCGCAGTATCTCAAACCCGGCACAAGTATGCCTGGCCGTAGCAGGTCTACCACGCCGCGGCCGAGAACACCGGCACAAAGCTCGGAAGACAAGGGTGCTCAGCGCAGTCCGCAAGAAGAGAGGGACTCCTTCGATCAGTGGGGCTAATGTGAGGACGCTTGGCGCTGATGCTTCGGCATGACCGGCGCCGCCATGCAGTGGCGAGCAGCGGCCACAACAGATTGCGCAACGACGAAAGGGCCTTTAAGGCACACAAAATGCTGAATGGAAGCAGTTCGCTCTTGGCTGTATGCGCGGCGACGATGGATGCGGGACTCCAATACCATTACTGCCTCGCAGGCGCCGCTTTCTCTCACATCGAGGCCGTCTGCGGCATACAAGCAAAATTCCAGTCCCTGCCGTCGACGCGAGGCCCGGCTCTGCAGGGGGTGAATGATGTCGTCCATCACACTTGCGCGCAAGAAGTGCTGGACAGGTCGCCCTGACTGTTGTCCCCAGACAGTCGAGGCACCCCTGATCTCCTGATGCGCCAGCCGTGGCTAGCTACCAGATTGGGAGAGGAGAGAGAGAGAGAAAGAGAGAAGTCATTTGGGGTAGCGGGACGTTCTGCAGGGCGCGGAGAGGAGGAAAATGCAGCGCGTGCGGGACCTGTAGGAAAATCGAATCAGACCCAGCTTCGGCGGATCGACGCCATGCACCGTGTTTGCATCTGCGGATACACACAATGTACAGATTCTGACTGACACAGAACTTCTTCTGCGCCGACTGACAATGCGCGGCGAGATGGCCGTGTGCACTGCACTGCGTGCTGCGTGAGAAGCCAGGACAGAAGAGGTGGATATTACCGGCCGCGGAGAGACTCGATACATACATACGCCGCGCGTGGTCCAAAAGATGCGCATGGCTTGCGGCTGGGGCGGGCGGAGCTTGTTCGCACGCACATCTCTGCGTGTGTGTCTCTCTCTCTCTTGGCGCTGCGCGTGCGTGTGTGTTTCCTCCACTTGACGCGAGACACTCGGTCTTTCGATGAAAGGCAATCGGTCCGATGGCGTAGTTGGCGCTTCGCCCGATGAGTGAGGGCGTGCGAAGCGGAGTTCCTGCGAGGGTGCAAATCTCGTGATGCGCCTCGCTCGCCTCGCCTCCCCTGTCAGTCCGAAAAGGAGTGTGTGGCTTCCATCAGAGCAGAAGCAGATCAGATCAAGCCCACCAATTTCGTCTTGTCATCGTCTCCATTCGGTCCATATACATGCTCACACACAATTTGGCTCACTAGGTCCCGCGGAGAAGCCAAGTAATTGCGGATACAAACGCACAAACGCAGGCCGGTCCCGCCAACCTCAAACTTCCCCCGTGCCCCCCCCAAAAAAACGACACCACGCGGCAGGATCCGACCCGCTTTAACAATACAACCCAAAATCCAAAGGAACGACGGCCGCTACTCGTGGCACAAAAGCCTCATCACCTTGCACCACTCGGTCCTCTGGCATCTGTGCCGCACTTGGCCGCACCTCGCGTCCATCTCCACTCCCGCTCGCCTCGCCGTGGAACGCGGTCGAATCTTTGTTTCAAGCTGAGCTTGATTCGCCTTCTGCTGGCGCACTCATACAGAGCCACTTTCTCCTGCGCTGTCCTGCCCTGCCTCAGAGCCTGCGGATCGCGCTCTCCACCGTCCGCCCCGCTTCAATCACAAACAGGCCGCGCCGCATCAATCTTTCAGGCGCCTCCCTTTTGCCGCCGTAGCCAAACTCAAATAGACAAACATCGACGGTCCAGGCAGCCCAGCGCACCTCGACTCGACTGTCAAAGTAAGGCACACTCGCCTGGGCGCAAGAACGGGGCGAACCGCAACACGCTTCCCGAAGGCGCACTGACGTCCAGGTTCCGACGACAACCGCTTTTGCGTTGCTGAGCGGGTGGCCGTACGTGCCTAGCAGGCCGGTCACTCGGGATAGGCCTAGCACGTCCAGGCAATCACCATACATAGAGGAACCGCTGTGCGTGCTGTCGTCGGCGCTCCAGGTCAAGCATGAATGCGGAGCAGTGGTCGCAGGCATCCGCAGAAGCCCGGCCTGACGCGACGCAATTCCGAGCCGCTGATGAAAACGGAGTCATGCAGCCCACTGGAACCGGCGCTGAGAAGCCGCAACTTGGAGGCGAGTCGCAGCAAGCTCGGCCAGAGGGAAGCGGCACCCTTGAGGGTAGATCATTGCCCCTTCATTTAGGTACCTCCTTTCAACCCTCTGGCCCGCCACTGGCGGCAGCAGCGGTACGCCCCGCAGATCGTACCCGCCCAGGTGCCTCGCCTCCGGACCCGCTGCGATTTCACGGGCGTGGCCACGAAATGACTCCGCAACAAAATGAGCGTCCACAAAGCGGTTCAGAGCGTTCGTCGCCCCACGTCATTCATCGAGGCGGCGTTAGCGATAACTCTGCCTCAGTCGATCGCGAACTCTTGCCGGCATCTCCGATGAGCATATCCCCAGACGACGTTGACACCGTCGGCGACGACCACCTACAACAGACCAGCGCACTCAATCCTGTACATTCCCGAGGCGTGGTCGACCATTCCACTTCACACTCTGCCTCCGCGCAACAAACATCGTCTTCTTGCACTGAAAAAGCTGCCCCAGCAAAGACGAGGAGAAGCAGTACAACCGTAGAATCACCCTCCCTCGTACCCACATTTCCTTCTTCCGCCGGCCTTCACTCGAGAAGTTCGATGGCCAAGGGCTCTCCCCAAAGCCGATCACAAGCCAGTCATTCCCCCTCGGGCAGCCTTGTTCCTTCCCCAAGTGCTGCCACGATGTTTCAAGTCGCCTCACAAGCCGGTCTTCACTCCGTCAGCTCAGCACTAGTCTCTCAGGCTCACGCCATGGGCGACGCGACAGGCAATCCTCGCCACCAGTATCCCGGCCCCGCCACTACCGCCCTTCGTTCGTCTGAGAACCGCTCCGGCTCTGATCTCACCGACTCATCCTCACCCTCTAAAGCGGCCATTCCGACCTCGAACCTGCTCCCCGAGCGGCGCTTGAGTCCAGAACAAGGACCTGCACACAAGCTCGACGCGCATCGAGAAGGGCCAACTTCTGGGGAACAGCTCAACTATTCGGCCATCATGAATGCTCACCTCACCAGTGCTCTTCAAGGCGCCAAGCAAATGTCCTCATCGCCACCAATCCCTCACAGCGACAGAGGCGCCAACATGAATGCAGCTTTGGCGGCCCAAGTACGAATGGCGAACATTGCTACAAAGACTGCCACGGAGGAGGCAGAGCGGCAGTTGCGCATACACGCATTGCTTCGTGCCTCTGGCGGACACGCACTTCAATGGAACGAAGGCGCAAAGGGCAACGGCAGTCCCGCACCTTCAGTAACCCCAGAAGACTCGGAGCAAGGAGGCTCTCCAGAGCGAGGATCGTCAGCTACGCGGGCCAGGCTGCAGGCGCTTGGCCTGGGCCACATTCCTTTGCCTTCCGAGGGGTTCGAGCAGGCATGGGGTCGAAAGGACGATAGCGGGGCTCCCGAGAATACAGACGAGTCTCAAGGTGGTCAGCCGCCGGCCCGCTACTACGACGCTGCAGATGCCTTGGCGGGAGTTCCCAGCATGCCCTGTGAGTGCAGACATGGTAACGGCGTTTTCTCACAGCTGTGAAAACCACTGGCACTTTTCTGATCTTTTCTTCATCCTCTTCTTTATCGGCTTGTGCACATATCTGGCACCTGTTACGCGACTCCTTTGCACCTTCATCGTACGCTGTGACAGTGATGCCTGCGCCACCGCTGGTCATGCTTCCCCCACCAACGTCGCCCACCTTGGAGCGATTGGGTCTGCCTACCTTTACCTCCCCACGTGCAAGCCCTAAGCGCACGCCATCCGATGCCGCACTTCCCATGGACTCACAGCAAAGCGGACCTGGTGCCACGGGTCACCTATCCGCTTCCGGGGCAAAACGCTTTGAGCGGTACGCGTTTGACGTGATCCAGACCCCCGGAGGTACCGTTCAAGCTGGATTTTGGGTGCCTCGAAGCCAATTCATGCAGGATGATCGCCAGCCACAGCAAGCCGAGGCCAAGGCGGAGCTCAAGACTGCCGCGGCCAGATCGCCTGTCCGACCAGCCATTAACGGACACGGAGCGGCCGCGGTATCGGCAGCGTCCATGCGCGTCTCTTCTGCCGCTCCAGCGGGTGCAGAGTATTTCCAACCCTGGTGAGTAAGGTTTCGTCGCGTATGAGCCTATCTTGGAGCAGCGTGCCGGTGGGCCCCTCACTACGTGGCAAGTGGCAGTGACGGGTCGCCCACATCCGAGTCTCCACGTGTTACAAGATTCATTCAAGCGTAGCGTTGGGGACGGCTGGGTACTCCAGTGGTCCAGTGCTTCCCCTGATGCTTGGTGCTGAGATCGGGCCGCGCTGCCCGCCGTCACGGCGGAGGAGCTCTGCTGTTGCCACTCGTTGGTTCAATCCCAACTTTGCGTCCGACGCGATGGTCAGGCAGGGAGCAAACGCCCGCTCATTCGTTTCGTCGACTGAAGCGGAAATTGTCACTTTCCTTGCGCACCGGCGGTGCCTTTGCTCTGAACCCGAGCATCGAGATAGGCGTCGTTTACTGACGCAAGCAATCTCCTTTCACGCTCTCTGCTACCCTCTTTCACCTGCTTTCGTCTTGCCCCACCCACCAACCACGCCCTGCTTCAATGCAATCCCCACAACCCCTCTGGCGTCGGTCCACGCTTGGCGCCTCTCCGGTTGCTTCCGGTCTGCTATACCCATCCTGATCCGGACCTGCTTCGGCTCCCCGCCGCCTCTCTGATCCTGCTATATTCTACATTACGTTCACTCCACCAACTCCGCAACACCATTGCATCCCTGCCCGCTCACCGTTTCGCTGGGCCCTACCCGCGGCCTACTACCCATGGCTGGTGTCCCTCCCGTCCCATCTCGCTCTTGCCCACCATTGCACGGTTTCCTCGCCCGTGTCCACAACCCGCCCTATATGATGCTGGTTTGTGTCCGGCGTCTAAACCCCAGCTACACATTCGATGGCAAGGTCTATGCAGCACTGGCTACGCAAGCAGCCTATGCTACCTCCCTTCTTACCACTACAACCGGGGCCGCAGGTGTCTCTGACATCGATGCAGCCAAACCTGCTACACAAGACCTTCTCCACCGCCTCGACGCCAGTGCCTGGCGCCCACTGAGCCCAGAGCAACAAGAAGCGATAGCACGGCAGCTTTGCGCTTGGGCCGGTCTCGACGGCCCAGAAGAACAATCGAAGGCACGCGAATCTCTTGAGGCACGAGCGCTTCAGATCGTCGCCTCCGGCTCTCCTCAGGGTAAAGGATCCTCGGCTTCCCCACCTGGTGGCGGTGTCGTCCATCCTCGACAGGGCGAAAGCGTCGAATACTTCGAAGGGCGAGCTGACACAGCTACCTCGGCGCCTGTCGGACCTGAAGCGCCCGAGTCTAGCGAGCTCTCGGCTATCCAGGTCTGTTTCCCGCCGGACTTTGCCAGCCACTACCGTGCCCAGCTTCAAGCACTTGCAGAAGGCTACTACCGCCAGATCCACCAAGAGGCATTGCAAAAAGATCATTTCGCAGGCGATGCAGGCGCCGAAGGATTCGAGTCTTTCGGCAAAGAGGCTGCGAGCAGAGCCAGTGCCGTCGATCAACCTCAGAACAACTCATGGTCGGAAGGGCCGAATGGCGCGACGCCTTCTGCGTCGACGTCGACGGGCGAAGAGGTGGCCAACAGTCATCGGACTGGAGCAACCGGGATCAACGGCGCTTCTCCCCCTCGCAGTCGTCCCACGCTTCAGCCGCCCAGTCCTCCCTCTCAGGCTATCGCTCGTACAAGATCGAGTGTGCCAAGTGTATCCATGGACCCTCTGCAAGAGGACCCCGACTCTGAGCAATACGGCATCACTGATCCTGCGGTTATTGCCCGAGCGCAGTCGTTGGGTATGCCTCCAAGCTCTGTCGCTGCTGTTGTGGACAATGCGGCTCCTCCGAAAAGCCCAGTGCCTCAAGAGGGAGCGCAAGATCCGATGGACCTTCTCCAGACTGCATCCGTCAAAGCAGGTGCTGAGGAAGGCTCAGAGCTAAGCTTGGAACAGCTACTGAGCTCTGCGCACCAGTTCTATCAGTTCGGAAGCAAGACGATTCAGGTGCCACGCAGTGACGGCAAGCTCGAGACCAAGACGGAGCTTCATCCGCTCCTACTACCCCTTTTGCATACCCTGCACAAGAAAAATCCGAAGCACCTTCCAACGCTGCTGTTGCTGTCTTGCGCCTACTATTCTGCCGGAGATCTTTCAGCCTCTCTGTACTGGAACGATCAGATACTGACACTTGACCCTCGCTACGTCGAGGCCATGAGGTGAGTGTTGAGCTGCATGGCCAGCTCAAGCAGATGGAACGTCTGTGAGGTAGAGCAACCCCAGCTGACCCCCATACTCTGCTTATTTACACATCCCCCAGCAACATCGGAACTACCTTGAGAGCCTTGGGGCGCAACAGAGAAGCCGAAAGCTGGTGGTTGAAAGCCATCAGGCTACGGCCTGCTTACTGGGACGCCTATGAGAACCTTCTCGGCGTATTGTGCGCACCTCAACCAGAAGAGCAATCCAGCGAGGCTTCTGGTTCTCAAGATCCTCCCAGACCGTCGCCTCACCGATATGCGGATGCCTTGGCGCTGTGCGAGCATGTGGAATCTCATGTCATCTCCCGTCACTGGACGCAAGACGGCATGCCACACAAGCTGCCAACCGGCGACCGCACGCTGTTTCTTCCGGCTAGTCTAGCGGCGAGCAGCGTTCCGCGGCTCCAGCAGTTGCTGTATGCCAAGGGCAACCTCAAGTACGCATTGAATGGGACTGGCTCCGTGGCAGCAAAGGAATATGCGCGGGCAGTAGAGCTCGTCATCTCCCCCACTGAAGCACAGGCATACAGCCTACGCGACCTCGTCGTCGCCACCTGTATTGCTGGCCTACTGTCACTGGGTGCTACCCTCGGCCAGCATGCTGCCGCAAGCGGGGCTGTCGAGATCTCAAAGGCACTTGGTCTCGACGTCAATGACCCAAAGACCGCAACCATCGTTGCCTCTGCTCAATGGGAAAGGCTCTGTCCTGGAGGAGGTCTACTGGAGCTTGTCAAACGGGCCGGCGAGCGTCTAGTCAAGACGATGCTTCGCCTTGGCGGCGGACAATTGCCAATGGTGATGCTACTGCCTGAGCCTGCGAAGAATGTCACCAAAGTGCTCTTCCCCGACGACAGCCACCGGCTGCCTGCTGTCAGAGCTTCCGCCAAGAATCATCGGGAGGCGCCTGCACAGGTTGACCGCGCAAATACGCAGTGCAGTCAGACAACAAGCACGATTCTTCTGACTCTGGCAAAGCTCTTCTCTGATGCAACGGCCAAGCCAACGGACACTCAACATGGAATGCTGAATCTGGGCGGCATCCCGCCGTCCATATCCCTTCAGCTGCCCCTGTACTACCTTTCGCTTTCGCTCCATCCTTCTGCGTCGACGTGCAATAATCTCGGGATCATACTTTCGGGTCTCCCGATCGTGACGACTGTCATAAGTCACACCGGGGTACCGACGCAGATGAATGGCCAAGGACTCGGTATGACGTACTACACGGCTGGCATCCAAATGGACAAGAACCACCCACACTTGTACACGAACTTCGGCTCCCTTCTGAAGGATCTGGGACATCTCAAGGAAGCTATCCAAAACTATGAAAAGGCTGTGGAGCTGCACCCGACGTTCAACGTCGCCCTGGCAAATTTGGGGAACAGTCTGCGTGACGCGGGCCGGACCGAAGAATCTCTGCCTTACTACCGACGCGCTCTCGCAGCTACGGGTGCTGTCAAGATGCCAGAGGCAATGTGTGGTCTCTTGAATGGTCTGCTTCAGATCTGCGACTGGACAGAGGCCTTCTCCCGCGATCCGCAGAATCCGGGCCTCCTCTACCAGGTCGCACAGCTCGTCGAGAAACAGCTCGATGAGGGGACCTCATATGGCATGGGGACGTTCCAATCCTCCGGCCCCCGCGACGCTTGGCTCAGGCGAGTGCTCGGCTGTATCAACGAAGCTCGCCCCGAGGTCCAAAGACTATGGTGGTACCGCCTCAACGCATTCTACAGCGCTCTCGACCGCCAGGCCCTCAAGATCAGCGAGGGTGGCTTCATCATTCGGCTCATCGAGCATATGCACCGCCGAATGCAATGGCGGTGGTACCAGGACAAGTTCGGCCCCGGTCGAGTCTATGCAGACCCCCAATCGGCACCCACGGCGCTTGAGAACATCCGACCTACGGCCAATGATGCCGTCCGCTATTCGCGACTTGCACTGCCGCCATCGCTCGTGGTCCCAGCCGTACCCACTGTTCTGCCATTCCACACCTTTTCGTACGGCATCGAGGGAATTATGTCTCCCCGCGCTTTGCGATTGATCTCACACCGCAACGCCATTCGCATTTCCAACACGACCTTGACGCAACCATGGCTTCTTCCGCACGTCTACCCTCCGCCTCCACCGCCGGCACCAAAGCTCCGCGTGGGTTACGTCTCTTCGGACTTCAACAACCATCCTTTGGCGCATCTGATGCAATCAGTCTTCGGCATGCACAACCAGGAGCGCTTCGAAATCTTCTTGTACGCCACAACTGCTTCTGACAATTCGCCGTATCGCAAAAAGATCGAGGAAGACGCGCAGCACTTCCTTGACGTATCGGCATGGTCCAACGCACAGGTCATTGACCGCATAATCAACGACGGCATCCACATCTTGATGAACCTCAACGGATATACAAAGGGTGCTCGCAATGAGATATTCGCGGCACGGCCATGCCCAGTGCAAATGCAGTTCATGGGCTTCGCTGGAGGCATGGCGAGTGGTTGGACCGACTACGTCGTAGTTGATCCCGTGGTGTGCCCGCCCGAGGCGACGTCGATCGAGCATTGGCATGCGCGAAGGAAATTACGAAAGGCTCAGGGTATCCTCGCATCCCAAGATCCTTCTCAAGCATTGGAGCGGCCGACTCACTTGCCCGGCGACCTCGACCCAGAAGAGCCTAGCAATGACTGGGTATACACGGAGCGCTTCATCTATATGCCGCACTCTTACTTTGTGAACGACCATAAGCAAGGATTCCGTGAACCCCGCGAGCGACAATCTGACCTCCACGGTGGCACGGTCAATCCCCACGAGATGCCCCCGGAAGAGGCCTGGGCCGAAGAAGAGAGACGCCGCTGGGAAGCGAGAAAAGAGTTGTTCCCCGGCCTCCCGGACGACTACGTCGTCTTTGCGACGTTCAACCAACTCTACAAGATCGAGCCCGTCGTTTTCCAGTCATGGCTCAGGATTCTCAAATCGGTACCGAATTCTATCCTCTGGCTTTTGCGCTTCCCCGCAGCGGGACAAGCCAACATCGTCCGCTCTGCCCGGGCGTGGGCGGGCGACGAGGTCGCGTCTCGCATCGTCTTTACCGACGTCGCACCCAAAGATGAGCATATCCGCCGAGGCCGGGTCGCAGATCTCTTCTTGGACACATTTGAGGTCAATGCCCACACGACGGCGTGTGACTGCCTCTGGAGCGGGACCCCAATCCTGACGCTGCCGAAGTGGAAGATGAAGCAGGCATCAATGGTCGCCGCATCCATTGCGATGGCAACTGGATTCGGCGAGCAGATGATTGTCAATAGCGTCGACGAGTATGTTGCCAGGGCCGTCGCGCTCGCTAGGTCCGTCCGGTACACGTACGTGAACAAAAGCGGAGCCCTCCTCCAGCAATCGCCAGAAGAGCCTCGTTTCACTACCGCAGCGGAAGTGGCGAAGCTCGGTGCGAGCGCCAAGATTGCATCTCAAGCGCAAGCACAGGCCGCCACGACGGGCCCAGCGGCGAACCAGGACGCGGATCAGGACGAGCGGGCGGCCGAGGGGCAGCAAAGTCAGGCGTTTGCCGCACCAGCATCAAGCGACGCAACCTCGGCCAGTGGCCCCAGTGGGACCAGCGAAGTGGTGCCAGCTCCCATCACAGTGCAAAAGAACTCCATGGACGACGCCGCGCAGAAGTCCTCTGCAGAGAAGAGTGAACAAGCCTCGTTGCAGGAGGGTGCAAAGGGCGACACAGCCTCGAATGACTGGCCCTCTGACAGCATCAAGCTTCCCATCGGCGCACAGGCTCCCCCGGGCGCAACATCCCGCCGCGGGCACGGTGAACTATCGGAACTCCGCCGCGCGTTGTTCCTCAACCGCGAGCGCATGCCCCTGTTCGACACGGAAGGTTGGGTAAAGGATTTGGAGCTCGGGTACGCTGAAGCCTGGCGGCGCTGGGCGCTCGGTACGGACCAGGAGGAAAGCCTAGAGTGGGAGCAGATGGTGGAGGCTGCTGCTGCAGCGAGCATTCAGGCAGGGTGCACAGAGGAAGAAGTGGATCATCGACGTGAAGAGGCCATTCGGAGGAATAGTGGCCATATTTGGGTCTCGCAGCTCAAGTGAGGACGTGTATGGAAGCCGCGACCTGTTCTCAACCTTCAGCTCGGTCTCGCTCGGTCTCGCGTTTCAACTCTCTCAACCACGGCGCTTTCCATGCCTTGCTCTGGCGCACACCTCCCCCTGGCTTTGCTCCTTCTTCTTTGCTTCATGTGTTCCTACGTTTCCGCCATGTCCCACGCTGAGTTACTCTAGATTACACCACGTGAACAATTCAATTGAAAGCCTTCTCACACGCTCGCGCCGAGGACCATGAAACGCTTCCCGCAGAGTAGAAGGAGCACGGCATGATTATATTAGCAAGGGAAGAGATGGGAATGACGACCTTTTTGACGAAAACATCCAGATGGAGCGAAACGAGAACGCAACAAGTGGCAACAACGTAGTGTAACTGAGACGCGGCAGCAAGAGTTGTCATAAACCATACCCTACCGATGAGAGCTGACGACGGTAATCTGAGCCTATGGCGCCAAGAAGTCGAAAGAGGGAGACCGGAGGAATGGCGGTACATACAGGGTTGGACCGGGGTATATTCAGCGATTGCCCTGAAAGGTGACGTGACGAGCCGCGCAAGCTCCGCCGCTCCACGAAGGGGGTGACGTGGATGGCGGTCGAGAGTCGCGAGGAGGGTAATGTGATGTCCACAGGAATTGGGAGGGGCGAAATCGTGGATGCCGGCATTAGCGTAGCTGGAGCGGCATCATACATCGCCGCTTAGGCCTCAGAGAGACCGCCCTTGAGGCCCTGTCCGCCGCGGAAGGCACCGCCGCCAATGGCAGCGACGACGGCGAGCATGAAGGTGAGGAGGATCCAGCCGATCCAGCCAAAGGCCTCGAGGGCACGGAGCGAAGTGCAGTAGTAGTAGCCCTTGCTTCCGCAGCCGCTACCCAGGACGTTGGCCATGGCACCGGAGCCGGCAAGCCAGAAGACCCAGGTGAGGAAGAGCCAGATGCCGTGGCCGGCGATGGACGTGACGACACCGCCGACGCCGGTGAGGAATAGGGCGAGCTGTGGTACGGTAGAGAGGTAAGATCAAGTGGACCTTGTAAGTAAAGGCTCCATCACAGTGGGTGAGGGAATGCCCCTGAGTCCGCAGAGGTACTCACGTAGATCAGGGAGAAAACGAAAGTCCACCAGCCGGTGAAGACCCAGAAGCGGACACGAGAGATGAGAGCATTGTCGTGAACACCGGAGCCCTGGTAGTAGTTCTAGATAGGTTCAAGCGAGGTGCAAGGCAAGAGCGATGTCAGTGCGCTGCGCGCAAATTGAGAGACACCGGGCTGGATGTGGAGCTGGATCTTCTCCCGCAAAAGTGTCGGCATAGCAAGATTGGCGGGGGCCGCCGTGATGGAAACACCCCGTTGTTGCTTCCGCCATCATTGCAGCGAGAAGAGGCCCTTCCATACTGAATGTGCCTCGACGTATGTGCGCGCATCAAGCATTCTTGTGATCGGACACTTGCTCGCTTGACGTGCCGCGTACCGCAGGCAATACTCACAGCATTGTAGTCGTGCGTGATGACCGAGGCAATGATGGCCACGATGAGGGAGACGAGCGTGAGGACTGCGAAAGAGATGGGGTGTCCCCTGCGGATGTGGTTGGATACGTCGACCATGGTGGGCGGTGCGATGCGGCTTGTGGAGGTTTGGTGAGGGGTGTTCCTTGGGAGGGCGGGTCGTATTATCAAGGGGCAAAGGTACCGTCGATTGATGCTGCGAAAGGGATAACGCTGACGATGGCGATGATGATAGAATTGTCACAAGGATGGGATGTGGAAGAAAGGGGACCCCTGCAGCTTGCGCGGCGGGATGGGTCCGGGGACTTCTTATAGCTTTTTGGCTCAGCCACTATACGCAATGGACTTTTCGTTTGTCGAGGCCGGCGGCGGCGGCGTGCGTGGCGCGTGGTACGTGTGCGTTGTGCGTCAGCAGTGGATCATCGACAGGTTCGTGCGGTGTGAGCAGGTGCGTAAGGTGCGTGCTTTGCTTGCGTTTGCTCCTCGTGCTATGCAGCCATGGTTTGCTCGAGACTCCGACGCAGTTGTGCAAATGGTCCCTCACTCACCTCACCTCACCTCACCTCACCCCAGCGGTCCTCCTCAGCCGTCCAGATGCGGCTGATGTTGTCGTCACTAAGCGCAAAGTGCGGATCACCGCCGCGGCAGACAGCGGACAGGCAGCAAGCGGATCGCTGACGGACGGCCGCGACGGAGGTGGAACCACTTTAGGGACGACGGGACGCGCCGAAATGACCCCATCCGGGCGAGAACAAAATGGCCTGTCGCGGCAGCCAAGCGACGCGATGACGCTCCTTCTGGCACACGCGAGGGCGGGCAGGCAGGGGAACAGTCAACGCGGGACACCACCACCCGCCCTCCCCCCCCCCACTGCAGGCCGGCCCAGCCAGTATTTGCTCCACTCTGACGCAAGCGAGCCGAGGTCCACCGACACGGCTGTAGTGCCTACCACGAAAGCCGCGTCGCGTGCGTGCGTCGACGTCAATCGAAGGACTTCTGTCGGGGTTGGCTGCGAGGGTCCTGCAGCTCAGCGAGGCCTACTTTACCCCCAACGTTGCAGGTTAGGAGCAGCCGTCGAGGTGGAGAGGACAAGACCGAGAGGTGAGCGAGCCAAGGCCGGAACGCAATCAGCCATACGATCGAGAGGCTTGCTCTGACTCGAGGGGCACTGACCGAAAAAAGTTCAGCCGCCAGCCGCCAGCCGCCAGCCGCCACGGCGACGCCTCAGCTCAGCCTCAGCTCAGCCCGGCGACTTCCGCGTGCGGGCGGGCAAGTCGGGCACGCCAGCACTGCACGCGGCCGCTGGCTGTGGTGCTGCACAGCCGCACATTTTCCTCCACGTCTCTGAAGAGCGTCTCTCTTGCTCCCTCTCGTCGATCGGGCTTGGCGATCCGGCTCAGTATCGTGACGCGGCATCCTCCCATCCACGATGCCGCTCTTGACCAAGTAGGAAAGTGGTGGTCGTCGTTCGGACGATGGGGCCCGATGAGCACAGCCAGCCAGCCGGCGCGACGCGGCGAGACGGGCCAAGGAACGTCTTATTTTTCTAGCGGAGATGAGAAATGTGTCAATGCAGCAAAAGGCAATGACGACAGCGAGCATAGCGAGGTCCGAGCGTAAGCGCGACGATACGTGGAGGTCAGAGGCGGCGAATCCCAGCGCTACAGTATCTGGGTATCCGACTCCCTTGGCAGCCACGACCACGATCCCGGCCACGTTGAGTCGCCTCCCAAGCGAGAGACACCGTCGTGAGCAAGGCACGAGCGCGGCATGATCGCTTCGTCCGGCGAATGGGCTACGGCGGAGCAACGAGACCGCCGCAGCCCAATCAGAGAGAGACCCGGATAGATGCGACTGCCATGGTGGACTCGTCTCGCCGGTAGTCGGCTACTTACCAGTTTCGGCTGATCAGCTCACCCTCTCATCGCAGATCGCACGCTGACTGACCAGCTCAGCCTCACGTCATGTCAGCCCCGCGTGGCCTTGCATCAATCAATCGCAATCGCGTGGGTGAGCCTCGGATCCAGACAGGGTCCAGCACAGCTCACCCGCACCCTTAGCGAAGCGGTCCATTCACACCCAATTAATCGCCGAAGATGCCTCTGATTGCCTGTGCCGATCCGCTCGGCAGCGGACGTAAGACTCTTCGAGCTGGGACGTCGACGTCATGCCTCAGATTCGCACAGACAGATACCTCGGGCACACGCCAGCCAGCCAGCTTGGTCACGGCAGTTCTATCTTACCGCAGTCAGCACGCGGACATTAGGCCGACTCTGATTCGGCGACGGAAATCATGATTAAAGAGGTAGAGGTATAACAAAGGCGTCTGGAAAGAATGCGCAAAGGGGACTGAGGGGCTGTCGCTGCATCGAGCGAGCATAACATCGTGAAGGGGTCAACACTTTCTCCGCACTCTCTTCTCGCACCACCCACCCATTCATGCTTCATAGTCGGGAAGTCCGTCCCGATCTCCCAGCCTGCTGGCGGCTTCCCCGCCTCCCTGCGTGTGGGGTCCTCCCGCAGTCGCATGGTCTCCTGCCATGGGCGAGTGGGATGCGTCCCCAATACTCCCAAGGTGCCGGGCTTGTCCATCCTGGATGACGACTGCGCGCTGCAGGTGGACTGCTGCTGCTGATGCTTCGTCATAGGATGAGGGGTTCGGAGCAGATATACCGTGGTCAGAGTCAGTCGCGGGCGATGAACCGGGGCTGGGTGGCGAAGAGGGAGCGGCGTACGCTGGAGGCATGCCTCGGTCGTGATGGACAGGACCGCCGACTTCCGCGACTGTGCCCGTCCCTGCGCTCGTGGTGGACTCCAAGTCAGCACCGACGCTCCTATCCGCAAAGCTTGTACGCGCCCCTCTACCCTCGCCTCTGTCAGAAGGCTCGACGGGCGTCGAGTAGGCAGCGGCCAGGGCCGCCTTCTCCTCAGCTGCTGATCGAAAGATGCCAGCATCTCCTCGTCCCGTAGAAGTTGACGCGGAAGGCTGCACAGACGACGAAGACGCTACTTGCTCTGGCTCGTCTTCATAGTCCGGCACACTTGCGGCCTCATCGTTGCCGCTTCCAAGTCCAGGTGCAATCGATGGCGAAGGGTGCTCATGGCGGTGAGACAGCCGGAGACCCCTTTCGGCAGAAGCAGAAGGAGGATGCGTGTAAGGCGGCGGCTCGCCAGCGACCCCCGCGGCTCCGTTATTGTTACCTGGCGTCTGCGGAAAGTCCAATGCACCTGGACGAGGAGGTGGTGTCGATGGCGGCGAAGAGGCGGCGAGGTTCCCTCCTTGGACAGCATCGATGGTTGGACTGCTCTGCCGGCCAAAGTCAAGAGACGTCCGTTCGCCGGCGACTCCCTCCTCTCCCTCTAGAAAGTCGAATGTAGGGGGCGGCGATCTGGCAACCCTATTATTCAGTGGCACGTATCCGTCTGGTGCAGGTTCTGTCCACGCTCCAGGAATACGACTTGCCGGATCGAGGTCAGTTGCCTCGGAACCATGCTCGTCGGCACTGGCAAGATAAAGCGGACGCACTCGTGGCTCCCCGACGCCAACGCCTTCTATGTGCACGTGGGGCAGATGACCAGGCAGCGCGCCTTGAACGTCATATGCAGCCCAGCTGGGGGGAGACTCGGAATGTGTCACAGAAGGGCCCAGGTCTGCCTCAAGGTGATCGGTGTGATGCGGAGGAGGAGGCGGGAATTCATTGTGATCGTCGTGAGACGGAAAGATTTGCAGGTCGTGCCTCGACTGTTCCAAGTTTGGCGGAGGTTCCTCGCCGTCTTCCTGTCCGCGGACGACGGCGTTGACTACAGCACCACCATCGAGAGCCTGAGAAGAAGTCGTGGCCTCAAATGATGGTGGTGACGCCGGGCTGGCTTCACCAAGGGATGCCGCAGAAAATGCCAGTCGGGGCACATCGTCGATGGCGTCTTGATAGGAGTCGCGCGTATCTCGAAAGTCTTCATACCCGTCAAATTCCTCCTCCTCAGGCATGTCTGCCTGCTCAGGATAGTCCAGGTCACTCTCTCGCAGAGCAAAGTCGCCGAGGCTGTCAGGTGCTACAGTGTCATCGTTGCTTAGCGATCGCGCAGCACGGCCGGCTACGCCCGGCAGGATGAAGACGTCTTGCTCGAGTACGACGTCATTTCCGATTTGGCTGCTGGATCTCGCGGCGCGGTTCGGCGATGCCGCAGTGCTCCTGCCATGAGAGGCAGCTGCTGGTGCTTGTTCGTCCGGCTGTTGCATGCGAATGCGAATGCGGACCGTAAAGTCCACTCTGCTTAGACGGGTCTCTTGGCTGACGCTCTCACATCCTCCACCTCCGCCCGTCGTACCTACGCTCAAAGGCGAGAGGCCGGCTGGAGGTGCATCGTGGTCGGGTGTGGGATGCGGCAACGTCGGGGCCCTGAATGGGGGAACCAGGGTGAGGTTGAGACGCAGCGGGCGTTGCATTGAAAAACGGCAGGACTTGCCGCTGTGAGCAAGCACGGTAGATGACGCAGGCTCAAATGTGGCAGCCCCGTGATCTGAGTCCGCGGCCTCACTGTTCTCAAAGGGAGGCGGTGGGAAGTCGCTTGGTGAAGGAGGCGGATGCGTCGCATTCGGAGACTGGGCCAAGGAAGAGGGGCCGACTGACGCCTCGTCCGAAGGGCGGTAGCCGCTCTCTTCATCACTGAGAAGGTGAGCATGCGGTTCCCATTCTTCGGATGGTGCGGCAGAGTCAGCTCCGCTCGCAGCTCGTAAGATACCCCCATCCCTGACATTGGCTTTTCCCTTGTCTGCAGCTTTGCTCGACGTAGCCTGTGACGAGGTGCCGGGTCCAGATGGATGCGAGTCGAGGCATTGTGGCGAGGAAAGGTGGTTTTGGCTGCTCGTACTGATGATCCTGATGAGTTCAGCCTCGACGCTACGGATCCTTAGCCCCTTGTCCACGAGCTTTTCGTCTGGGGGAGGCACCTTGACGCTGATATTGATACGCTGCGCACGCCGGAAGAGGGTGCGAGCCAGACGCGCCTCGATTCGCGTAGGGTAGGTGATCGTCCACAATTTGGGTTGCTCAGAGAAGCGTTGGGCGAGGGCAGGAGGGAGAAGCTGCCGCATCGGACTTGGCGGTGTGTATCGTGTGAGATGCACCAGGACCGATTTTGTGACTGGTTCGCGGTCGACTTCGTCGGGGTGTGGGTGCAACGTAGCAATGAGCCGATATTCAAGCTTGACACTCGGCAGGTGAATGCAGTGCTGGAGATGTTCCGGGAGGGAGAGCTCAAAAGGCATCACCGATGGCAAGTGCGACGAGGTCGAGGACGCCGCGGCAGAGGAGCCTGGCAACGACGGAGACCGCCAGAGTGTGACTGACGTATGGTGAAGCTGTTGGACTATCGGCTGCGCTGAGTTCTCGGCCGTCTCGGTAGCCAGCAAATCGATTGTGCTGTCAGAGTGTAGTCGAGGTGGAAGAGCGGTAGCAAGGGCAGGGCATGAGCATTGAGACAGGGTCCGGAGGAGATACGCCGACAGGACATTGGACTCACCACTGGGAGAACAATGTGTTCGTACCTGTGTTGATACCTTGGGAGCTCGACTCTTCGAGTTGTGCCCACTTTACAAGGACGTCACCTCTGATCCATGCATCGAAGCCACTCTGCTGAAGACCGTGATAGCCGACCTGAAAGGATGCAGCGTCCGCCCTGGGCACAATGTCGAATTGAAATGCGTCATCATGTACAGGAAAGCTGCTCTGATAAGCGGAAGAGGATGAGGATGGCCCAAGAGAAGGCGGCGATATCCACTGTTCCTGGTAGCCAGAAGGCGTATGCTGTGAGTAGAGTGGGGGAGCTCCAGGCTCCGAGGGTAATTGTGAGCCATCAGCAGCTGCAACAGCGGGGCGGTGGACGTCGCCGCCGCTTTGGCCGTGTGGATCTGAAGGCATTGCTACCCTTCATGGGATTGTCGGCGATTGTCGAAAATGGACGAGACGAGAAAGGACATGGGGGGTGGGGAGCCGTCATATCTGGTCGAGAGGTGGTTTGTTCCCCTCGACTTTTGTGGTCCCGCCCAACTCCAACTCAGCCCCCGAAGCCTGCGTGGAGGCAGGCGGTGCCGGTGTCAAGTGCAGTCGGTGCGGTACAGTGCAGTGCGCTCAGTTGCAGAGACGCACCCTCGCCAAGCAGACGCGTCCCGCTCCGCCATTTTTGCGGGGCAAAGCGCCCTGATTAACCTTCCGAGGCTGGAAGTCGGTGCGTGACGAGACAGACAGACAAGACGGACTGTCATTTCGACCGCTTCCAAAGCGAGCGTCCATGTCTCCCTCTTCTAAATACCGATCCTCACCGCACACGAGGGCCGGCAAGAACGAAACAGTCACACCTCCTTCTCAACTTTCTCTGGCATGCGCGTAGAGCTTTGTGATTGTCAATGCAGGCGCGTCAAGAACGCTGAGACCCTGTATGAGCGAGTCAGAACCAGGCATGAGCTTTTGGTGATGGGGTTTGGAGACATACAAGCGAGGGAAAGGGGGGAATGGGGGAGACACACAAGCGAGAGGGGCAGTGAGGGGTTTGAAAGACCAAGTCCAGAAGCGGGCCAGGAGCAAAGAAACGATCATGGGGCGGCAGTCGGCATCCTCCCATGAATGATCTACATGCTCCTGTGCGTGCCATCGCCTCAAACTTAGGCCTGAGCAGCCTCCCAGACCTTGATCTTGTCTGCGATCTTGGCCTTGCGCTGCTCGTAAGTGAGCTTGGGAGACTTGTACTTCTTCGACTCGCTCTTCCAGTCCTTGGTCTTCTCGCTGGGCTTGAACGAGGGGTCCTCACGGATGGCAGCGTAGGCGTTCTCGTAGATCTCCTCAATGTCGTCCGAGCCAATGTCGTCGGAGAGGTAAGAGGCAAAGTGCTTCTTGAAGCGCTCGTCGTCCTCCTCCTCGAGGGACTCCATGAACTCGGCGACGTGGCCACCGAAGATGTAGTTGCGGAGCGTCTCCTCGTCGAGCTCCTTGGCCTCGGGGTCGTAGCCGGGGAAGCGCTTGGGGGAGTGGGGGATGAAGATGCCACCGTCCGAGGCACCCTTGAGGGCACCAAAGACACGGGAACCAGTGGAAGTGCGCTTGAGACCGACGTCAAGGAAGCACTTGAAGGGGCGGGGCTCGTCCTCGCCCTCCAAGGGCTCAGTCTCGGTCATGGTGCCGTCAGGCTCGGTGACACCCTCGTACTTGTCAGCAAGACCGAGGATGGTGAGAGCACGGCGAGCGACGAGGAGACCAGTGGCGTAAGCGGCGGTCCAGTTGGCGAGACCGTGCTTGATGCCGTAGCGGGGAAGCTCCTTCGACGAGGCCTGAGTCAAGACGACATCGCCGATGATCTTCGAGGAGATGATCTGGCAGAGGACGTACTTGTTGGAGAAGCGGACGACAAGGCGGTACTTGGGCGATCCGTACTTGTTCTTGGCCTGCGAGACCAAGGCCTTGCGCTGCTGGTAGTCGGTGCGTCCAGAGCGACGGCGGCGGTACTTGGTCTGGTACCGCGAGTAGTACGACGAGTTCTTGGTCTGCTTGACGAAAGGCATCGTCTGCGCGGGGAACCGAGGGGCAGGGTAGCGGGTGATGAGGAAGATATCCAAGTCAGTATGAGCCGATACAAATTCGTCTTGGTCGTCGGGGTCTGCAAGAGCCTGTGCAATCTTTCTTTGGCACGAGGAGCCATCGGTCGGGGAGGCAACGGCTTCACGTAGAAATGTGAAGTGCGCAGTGCCCCGACTGCCCCGCAACCTCAAGCTTTGCTTTCCACTACGGCAAATCCGTGCCTGACCAGCCTCGCATGAACCTGACACCTCGCCTTCCAACATCGACGTCGCTGTGCCTCGAGGCTGCTTCGCATATAGCCCTCTCCAACGGATCCGCCGTCATCGCCACGCCTACGTAGGTACCAAAGCGATGACAGTGACAGAGTGATGATGGCGATACTCACGAAGGAAACGGTCTTGAGGAGGAGGGGATGGGGATCGGAGAGGATAGGAAGAATACGAAGGACCAGTCTGTAAAGTGTATCAAGGTCCTGGCCGGTCGCCTGGCAGCAGCAGCAGCAGCAGCAGCTCGCGGTTGGTACCGCCCGCACGCTGCCCGTGTGCCGCTCTTGTGCCGCCTGCTTGCCTTTGGCTGGCCGCCGCGTACACTGGGGCGTCGCGGAGCGGGCAGGCAAGCAGCAGGGCGCGCGCGCCTCACGCGGCCAGGCTCCACCGCAGGCCGCAGCGCGCCTCAGGTTGAGTCGCCCCGCCGAAGCTCTGGTCACGTGATGTCCAGTGCCTGCCCGGTGCCGTGGCCGCTCCAATGTCACCACTCCAAGTAGTCTTCGACGCCACTTCCCCACCTCCCCTCCTAGCAAGACCTCATACAACCTCGATCCCCCTAACCTCAAGGTAAGCACAGTTTGGAATATCGCTGGACGCGATAGTCATGAGCGGACGACGGCCGCTGGTGCGATTGGAGGGGTTGAGCGGGTCTCGATGACGAGTGGGTTCACGATAATGCTGCGAGGATTACAAAGGCACGCAGATCGTTCCCTGGCAGCTCTGCGGAGTCGCTCGTCTTCCAAGGCCGATCGAAAGGCATGACAGGTCATGTCGACCAGCACACGGCCAATTGCGGAAAGTCTGGAGCTGGATAGGGCGGACATACGACTTCGCTCAGGTGGATGCTGGCCTCGCATACAAAACCGTTATGGTGACGGGGCTTTTGGGAGAATTGGTGGTTGCGGAATATCCCGCCTGCAATCAGGCCTCAGCTTTGGTATCGCCAACCTCGAACCATGTCAATCCGACAGCCACCAGAGGGGCCGAAAGGCATACATGCGAGGGTGGCACCGTTCTCCGACGTAGTCTATCAGGGAACGGAGCTTTGGCAGTGTTGGAATATGCCGTACAACACATTCTCGAGGCCTGGCTGGTCGCTGACCCGCATACCTTTGCTTCGTGCTCTGCTTCCACAGACAAAATGAAGGTCGAGTTGTGCTCGTTCTCCGGCGCCAAGATTTACCCTGGCAAGGGCCGCCTCTACGTCCGCTCGGACAACAGGGTGAGTAGTCACATTGCTGCACTGTGTTTGCTGCTCGGCGATACGAGATCTATACCATGACACTGACCGAGACGGCGATGCTCTCTTGCACAAACACCCGCCGTCCTATCTAGGCTTTCCGCTTCGTCTCTTCGAAGAGCGAGTCCCTCTTCCTCCAGAGGAAGAACCCCCGCAAGATTGCTTGGACTGTCCTGTCCCGTCGCATGCACAAGAAGGGCATCAGCGAGGAGACTGCCAAGAAGCGCTCGCGCAAGACTGTCAAGCACCAGCGTGCCGTCGTCGGTGCCTCGCTGGACGCCATCTCTGCCCGCCGGAACCAGAAGCCCGAGGTCAGGGCTGCTGCTCAGGCTCAGGCTCTCGCCAAGAGCAAGGAGGAGAAGAAGGCAAGGCAAGAGGCCCGCAAGGCTGCTAAGGCCAAGGTGAGTCCCAGTGTCGCAGTCGACGTTGCGCCTGCCTGGCTCGCCCACCTCAGGGACAGGTAGTGACGGGTAGTCTTGCTCCCCTGTCTCCTGTCGATCGACATTTCTGACGTGCCAACGCCTTTTTCCCTCTCCGGTCCCCGTTACCACTCATAGGGTGCCGTTGCCCACGCCGGCGCTGGCCCCAAGGTCTCCAAGCAGGGTGCCAAGGGCGCATCTTCCAAGCCCCGCGTCTAAGGGTTGGATTGTCCAGACCGTTCTAGGGGAGCTTGTTTGGAGATTCTGCGACGACGAGAAGCGCGGATGGCGCGTACATTGGACTACATGCCAATACCATTCGGGGCCTCTTTGTCTCGCCCCGGACAACATGCCTTTTTGAACCTATGATGTAATCCTACCCGCTCTCCCGTCTCCTTACGTTGGGATTGTTTTGGTGACTTGTTCCCCCGTATGGCTCCTGGCAGCTATACCAACCACTGATGCGTTCTGCCTTGGCCTACAGGCACCGAGGGTGGTCGGGTTGTGCCTGGAGTCATTCGCGAGCGAGCATCATCGTCCTTGCGCGCGGCGTAGGCTGTCCATAGTGCTCAGAGACCAAAACACATGGTACCTGATCGGGCCACGGCCCCGAATGCACCTGACCGATACTGCGAGATGAATGCCTTCCGGAGAGAATTCTGATCACAGGGAGTTTACAATTCATGTCTTCATGAGAAAGGGTGGCAAGGCGATAGCTACCACGTGCTCGACCCATTTTGCAAGCAGAACGTCCTCTCGACTTCCATCTCGGGCGAAAGGAGCGGACTGCAACCGAAGAGGAAGTCCCCACATGGTGTGCCCTATGCCACCAGCCAGCAACCGCAGACAAACAATTCAGGACACGGCATTTATGCATGAGGACACATTCTATGGCGAGTCATGGCCCCCTCTGGGGGCTTCCTCGCTGATGTCAAGGGCAGAAAGGACAGTGTTGGGACGGAAAGTACCATGACGAGGCGGAGGAAGAGCGGAGCACACGCACGTTCTCGCCCGGCTCGCCTGATCTGCGAACGTGCGTGCGCGCGATCGGCCGTCCCATTCCCCAGAAGCGGGTATGGGGAATTGGTTTGGATCCGCTTTGTCCCCGCGCGTCCCCTTCTGAGTAGGGTTGTGAGCGCCAGAGAAGTCGTATCGACGTCGTCAAGGTTTCCTCGATCGCAGTCTAGATTTGCGAGCAGATTAGATTGGCTTGAGAATCTCTGACTCCGGGGGTTTGGAGGGAGCCTTGACCGAGCGCGGGGGACCTGGGGCGGGAGAGCGAGGCGGACGGGTTCTGGGTGCCCGCCCGCGGCGCTGCAGGCTGGGTGGCTGGGTGAGTGAGACAAGTGGCAAACGAGAGCGGAATGAGGTCAGGAGGCAGGGAAGAAACGGCCCGCTCGCTCTCAGGGCAGCATCCACTGCGAATTCAATCAGGAACGCCGAATGAGCGCAAGCGAGCGAGCATCGACGAACTCCAGAACCAGAACTCCCCAGGAGAATCGCGCCGGCCGCCGCCCGATTTGAAGTTGGATCAGGGGCGCACGGAGCAATGGGCGGCCGGGGCGGCAAGAGGGCGAAGGGCGGGCAGGCAGCAAGAAGTGGTAGTGGGGACGGCGGCGGCGGCGGCAGAGGGCAGCACGAGATGTGCTCCTGCAACCACAGTCGGGCGTCACGGCCCTCATCCTCGAGCAGCCGAGCGAACTGCATTCGGATATTGTACTTGCAAACAAGGCGGACGAGGATGAGGGTGCCGAATCAAGTCGTTATCGAAGCATTCGCGTCTTGGTTTGACCCGATGGTGCCTTCTGACTCACCCAGCATTGGCGGGATTCCAGTCGAAAAGCATTCTGCTGCCGCCGCGAGCTGCCCTCAGGGCCATGGCAAGCAGCAGCGGTAGCACAGGCCACAAATCGTCCTCTAAACTCGCCGTCTGTGGGACGGACCCAGGCCGGTTTTTCGCAGCCCTTTGCCCTCGTTGTATATATATCAAGGATCGGCCCCTGGCTCGAGAAGTTGATTTCGTGCTGCCCACCCAACCTTCCTCGCCCTCCCTTTCCTTCCCTTCCCCGACGTCTGCGTGCCCTCTCCCACTCCTTGATTCGTGCGCCTACCCGCGATGAAGCTCACGTCCGCGACCATCGCCCTTGCCGCATTGGCATCGGCAGTCTCGGCCAACCCCGTGCAGTATGCAATCTCTTCTCGCCGGGACGCCCTGCAAGCCCAAGACCCCGTCTTCAACGCCGTCAATGCCTCTGCGACCTCTGCCGCCGATGACGCCTTCCCTACCGACATTGGCTACTTGGGAGCAGGCTCCGATGGCCAGGTCCCCTTCCTTGCGGAGCAAGATAGACTCAATGGTTCCCGCGGAAACTCGCCTTACGAGTACCGCTGGAATGCTACCGACGCCACGCACGAGCAGTTTGACATCTTCAAGTCACTCGGCAACCTCAGTCCTTACCACTCGTCTAGCCTCTTCCCTAACACGACGGCTCACAAGCGCCTGAACGACACGTGCTCAGTCAAGCAAGCCCACATCTTCCACCGACATGGCGCTCGCTACCCAACGTGTGTATTACGCTCGTGGAGGGACTGCGTGGCTGCGTGTGATGCCTGGCCTGCAATCGCTGACCTTGATCATTTTCGACTTTGCCCTCCGCCCCCGACAGCTCCTCTACCGCAGAGGGCGCACCTCACTTTGGTTCCGTGGTCGGTAACTGGACCAAGGCCGGCAACTTGACCGCCTCTGGCGAGCTAGCCTTCCTCACCAACTGGACCTATGAGCTCGGCGCCGAGTACCTCGTGCCCATTGGCGCTCAGCAGCTCTTTGACTCGGGCGTGTACCACTACTACCAGTATGGCAAGCTCCTCAACCAGACCCTTGGCCACAAGCCCGTCGTTCGCGTGCCCAGCCAATCTCGCATGCTCAACTCTTCGCGCTACTGGACTCTGGGCTTCTTTGGCTGGGACGCCCCCACCAAGATCAACCTCGAGGTCATCATCGAGGAGGACGGCTTCAACTCGACTCTCAGCCCGTACTACGACTGTCCCGCTTCGAACAACATCACCATCGGTGACACGTACCTCCGGGCTACATGGGACCCCATCTACCTCAAGAACGCCACGGAGCGCCTTCAGAAGTACACCAACCTGGAGCTTGACGCGGATCTCGTCTACGGCATGCAGTCCCTCTGCGCCTACGAGAGCGCCGGCCTGGGCTACTCCAACTTCTGCGACCTCTTCACAGCCGAGGAGTGGCGCGGCTTCGAGTACGACCTTGACATGCAATTCCAGGGCGACTACGGTGCGATGAGCCCATCCGGACGCTCCCAGGGCATCGGCTACGCCCTCGAACTGCTCCAGCGCTTGACCAATGGAACGTACACGGGACCCGACACCACCCGCAACTCCACGCAGGACAACAGCACTACGTACTTCCCCATCGACCAGCCCCTCTACGTCGACTTCAGCCACGACGACGTCATCGTGTCTGTGCTGACCGCTCTCAACTACACCCAATTCTACGACTACCTCGACCCCAAGGCGATCAAGACGGACCGCAACTTTATCCTCAGCGAGATCACACCCTTTGCCGGACGTCTCGTCTTTGAGATCATCGAGTGCTCTGGCGAGAGCTACATCCGGACTCTAATCAACGAGGCCGTGATCCCAATGGACGAGGGACAGGGCTGCAAGGAGGCGCGCGCTGACGGCCTCTGTGGCCTCGACGACTTTGTCAAGTACCAGCAGAAGTATGCCCTCGAGGCTGCCAACTTCAACAAGACGTGCTTTGGCGTCAATGGTACAGACTACACCATCACGGGTCCGAGCGTCCGCAACGGGACGCTGTACTAAGCCCTGAATGAAGGTGGATGTGAGGTGGACCGGCCAGCATACAGAGAAGCCCTCGCGCGGAAACGCTGCCAAGGGCGAGGGGACACGTGATATTCCCTACGAGGAGCGGGGATGGCGTTCCTTTGGACATTGTTGCCGCCTTTGCTTGCGTCTCTGACCTTCTGGCATCAGCAATAGGATTCTGAGTGATATCGTCCCTTACCCTACACATCCTTGCACCGAAGTGCGCGTCTCGCAGCTCACGACCTGACCGCACACAACGTGCTTGCACTCATCACGCGCAGCGTCATGCATTCAGACAATGAGAATGGCGTTGTGTGTGATGCTTTGGGCGTACGTATGACAAGACTACCATGATTCCTTGACGCCGGCTTCTGGCCCGCCCGCTGTGTTAGCCGGACCCTCACCCCTACGGAGCCGCTCCCATGCGCTCCCGCTAGTCCCGCCACTCGGGTTTGCGCTTGCCGAAGAGCCTCCACTGCCGGCCTCTGGTACACTGGGTCTTTCCACACCATTGCCCGACCGCAGTTGAGCCCACCGAGAGGCACGCGCGCTCTCGTTGTTCTTGGCGCTGCTACTGTCTTGAGAAGGCGGGATCGCAAAAGGGTCTGCTTGGTTCGCTTGAGTTCCTGACTGTGTTTTAGGAGGGGGCGATGGCGGCAGCCTCGAAGGGTAGGAAGCAGTGTTTGGCGACGATGACGATGGCGGCAGCGATGAAGACGGGGACTCGCCCCAGGGTTTTTCCGCCGAGCCAGTCCCCACGTCTCGGACGCCACCAGGTGGCGCCCCACCCGGACCACCACCCTGGTACTGTCCCGAAGGAGGCGCCGCCCCTGGCCGATCTGGTAGGTTCCAGGCCTTGCGGAACTGAGCTTCAGCTCCAGGGTTCTCGCGACGCAGGTCACCCGGCGGCGGCGGCATCCCACCCCTCATCTGCGCGTTCCTGACCTGGCCCATAGTCTCTGCCAGATGACGTGGATCCTCGACGCTCTTGAGTGCTTTGGGGGCATTGTACGTCACGTTTGCGAGTGCACCTATGACGGCAGCACCCGCACCGGAGAACATGCAGACCACTGCTCTGCCGATGAAGGTTGTGGGACTTTGCCGTCTACGCATGATTGCGAGAGCTCCGACTGTGCCGGCTAGGAAGCCCACCTGATGTGAGGTGAAGCGAGAGGGCGGTAGATGATGTAGAAGCCGGCGTCAACAGCTGGGCGGACATTGGGTCACCACAGTACAAGGCCGAGATCGTACTTACATTGCGCCATGTGTCGGCTGACTGCTTCATCGATCGCAAAGCCTCGACTGTGGGTCAGGGAAAGGATGTCAGGAAGATCAGAGTTAGAGACCAGGCATGATCTATGTTGCAATGAAGTCTTTTGCCTCAGCCGCTGGACGCACGCTCTTTAGGTGTAAACTTGCCAACCGGCAGCCCTTGTCCTGAGCCCCCTCCTGCGCCATCGACGGCTTCAGCATCGCCCCAGACTGCCTCGCCAGAGGATGAGCCAGCTGTGGGCTTGATTGGATCGCCCCAGGAGTTTCGAGGTACATTGGCCATTTTTTGTGATGTTGTTGAGATGGGCAATGAGAGAACTGTAACAAGCAGAGAGAAAGTTGTGTAAGCGACACAAAGTGGAGCTCAGTGGAATGCGCGAAGAGCGCAGGGCGGAGGCGACGAGCGCGTTGCGTTGCGTTGCGTTGCCGTTGGCTCGTGCATTTATTTCATTCAGAGGCCCTGGGAAGGGATGGACTCGCGAGGTGCCAAGGTCGTCACAGTACATAGTCTCAACCATTCTCGACCATCTTCGAAGGTCACAGAACAACTACCACCATGAGAGTCAACGAGGAGACGGTCCTGGTGGGCGAAAAGGTCGTCTTGGTCCCGTATCGGTGAGTTCAGGCGAGCCGCCCCGCTGACTCTGTCGAAGAACTGATCTGATCGCCCAACTGTACGCCATTTGGATGAAATTGAGCTAGGAAGGAGCATGTAGAAAAGGTTTGTGTCCAACAAGTCGGTCTGACACCTTAGGTTCCCTGAATTCCCTGAAGTAAATGTTACGCTTGCTGACCTGCGTTCACGGTGTTTTGATATCTGGTAGTACAATGCATGGATGCAGGATCCCGAATTGCAGGAACAGACGGCCTCAGAGCCTCTGACTCTCCAAGAGGAATACGAGATGCAGCATAGTTGGTGGCTGGACCAAGACAGTGAGTGCAGCCCCGCGGTAATCTGCATGGATAAATGTCGCCTCTCTGATGAGATCTCGCCCTGCTCTCTGCTTGCATACGTGACCTCACGCACTGCATGCCAGAATTGACGTTCATCGTCCTCTATATGCCCGAGGATGTCCGAGACACAGTCAACTTTGCAACCCATGCTGCAGATGCTGGAGCTCTATTGAGCCGGTGTGAAATGGCAGGAGACGTCAACGTCTTCCTGTCACCGGTGGACGATGACGAAGACGAAGACGCAGAATCTGGACAAAACCCCTTCAAAGCTGCCCCGCCTACGGCCAATGCGCCCCTCAAGGGAGAAATGGAAATTATGATTGCCGGTGCGTATCGGCGGACGGCTCATCTGACCACTCAGCATGCTGACCTGCCGCACGCTCTCTCGCTTCGTGGCAATGACCAGAGCCTACGCTGCGCCGCCATGGCCTAGCCCGCGAGGCTCTCTCTCTCCTCCTGCACTATCTTACCGTCTCACCCACGCCATCGCCAGCCGCTGGTGAAAACCCTCCTCGACGCACAGAAAGCTTTCCCCTCGCAGCAGCAAACCTCCACGCCAAGATCTCCCTCGAGAACACATCCTCCATCAAACTGTTCCAGTCCCTCGGATTCGTCAAACATAAAGTCAGTGAAGTCTGGCAGGAAGTCGAAGTACGGTTTGATGCTTCTGCTGCCGATTCTGGGGCAATAGGCAAGCCACCGACGGCGGTCCTGCGGTGGCCTCTGGCCGCTTCGCCTGAAGTAACGCCCTCGCAATAGAAGACGAGAGTTGACCTACCGCATCACGCAGTGTATACAGCTTATAAAGAATTGAATGGCGTACCAGTCGTGGAGCGCGAAGACGCTCTTCTGCATCTCAGACTGAAGAATATGCAAAGGCAGCATTGAGATTGCCTTGTCTTCACGTGGCACACAAATACTGTTACGACCGGTCTAGTATCGAATTGAGTGCGACTTAGAAGGAATCGAGCTCCACCGGCGGTCTCATCGTGGCCGCATCTGCTGTGACGTCCCTCACCCAAAAAATCTGACCCTTACCCTCTCAGCGCAGGGATGCCGGAGAAAATGCCACATCGGAACGGGCGAGTACCGTAAACTAGAAGGAGATACAATAAGAGTTGGCATTCGGGGTCGAAGTTGAAGCCATGAGGGTGCACCTACGCCCTTTTTTGCAGCTCAGAGCTTCGGGTTGGCCGTCATCGACATGGCAGCCTGTCGCGACTTCTCCCCGCCAGCGGAAAGAGCCCAGCCGCCTGGACCGACGTTGCCGTCTCGCAGGGAGCTCGGCATAATGGGACGGCTTTCCTCGTCGAACTTGACGACCTCGCCCGCACGGAGCGACCAAGTCAGACCAGTGGCAATCTGTGCGGCGGCGACGGCGTCATCCAGCGTGACTGGAATAGGCGCGTCGTTGAGGCAGTGGTCAACGAATTCGCGCGCTTCGTTGACAAAGGCCTCCTCGAAACGCTCCATGTAGGAAGGCGTAGAGAGCGTGCGAACACCGTGCTGTGTGTGAAGATCAGGGTTGGGGAACAGCGTCAGATGAAGCTGGAACGCTACCACGCTCGTCCACCAACAGAGCAACTGACTCACCTGGTCAAGAATCGTGTTCCTGTTCGATGCCGGGTTCTGATTGACGATGACCCTGCCCTTGGTTCCGTGCACCTCCGCAATGGCTTCGTGACCGTGAATAGCAGTTCGGCCAAGGTGAATGTTGAAGGAGCGGCCATCGCTGAGTTGGACCATTCCAAATGCGTTGTCCACGTCTCCGTATTGAGAGAGCTCGGGGTGGCACGCATTGAGGCCAGTGGCGTAGACCTGAGACACACGTGCCGACGACTTGGGGTCGGAGAGACCCAGGAACCAGCGCGCAATGTCGATATCTATTGGAAGGGGCGGGAGGGGGGGTTGGATTGGCATGAGCTTGGGTGGCCAATAAGACGCATACACATGGTGTGCCAAGCCATGAAAGCCGTAAACTCACCATGAATCCCGCAGTCGATGAAGATGCCCCCGCTCTTCTCGCTGTAGGGGATGAACCATCCCGTTTCGTCAAAGAGATCTACAGTGGCGCTGCGGACAGCAAAAGGGCTGCCAAGCTCGCCATTCTGAGCGCGCGCAATGGCCTGCCTGTAGCTCGGATCGAATCGGCGGCTGAGGGCAACGACGATCTTGACGTCGGGTCTCTGCTTGTGAACGTCGATGACGGCCTTGTGGCTGGGGAGGTCAATGGCCACGGGCTTCTCGAGAAGAACGTGGAGGCCGTGGCGGGCAGCCGAGACGCAAAGGGAAGCGTGCGAGTCCGTGGAAGAGGCAATGACGACTGCGTCAAGGTCTCCCGAGCCCGGCTTGCCGCCCTCGCGAATGTTGAAGTGACGGTAGAGATCTTCGACCTCGCGAAGGCAGACGACGTCGTCGCCGATGTTGGTACGGACCCACTGGTGGGCAGCGTCAAAGGGGTCGACGACGGCCACCAGGCTGGCATTGGGGCAGGTGAATGCAAACTGCGGGGTCGTTTGCAGTGTTTGGGTGGGTATGAGGTTTTGGAGATTTGATGTCAGGAAGGAAGTAGGGGCACAGGGTCAGCATTTACACGCTGGGCAGCCGCGAAGAACACAGTCATGGCTGGTAGCAACTCACGTTGCGAGCATGGACTTTGCCCTGACGGCCGCAGCCGATGAGGGCGAGACGGAGCTTCTTACGCATAGGCGAAGTCATGGTGGTAGGATCTAGATTGAGCGGGAAGCGAAGCCGAGACTATGGACAACCTGCGACGGATGCAGGCGATGAGCGTGGACGGTGACTAGGTTAAACGACGGCCGGGCGAAGTTGAGGTCAGGTGCCAAAGACAGGACAGGATCCGGGACGGGGACGGAGGGGTGACGAAGCGGTGGTTGTGGTTGTGCAAGTGGGAGCGGGTGGATGTGGCGCCCTGTAGGAGTATATATATTGGACATGACAACAGTGCCCTGGGCTACTGGGAGCTGCGTGGCATCCTGAAGCTACACACACACGCGCACACACGTACGTCACAAGTTTGCACTACTGTGCGGAGAGGGATGCCGTGCCCCGGTGGACGCACCCCATGTTGTGCGAGATGGCGCAGAGGGAGTTAGTGCCGCTTGGCAACCTGTGAAGTCTGGGAAGCCGGACCCCGTGGGGCGGCTGTGTGTCGAGGGTATTAGTGCGTTCGCGGGGTCGAGAGGGAGCTGGTGCAGGTCGTGTTTTAGGTGCCTGTGCGGCTCGCCGTATGCACGTCAATTACCAAGAAGGACTGCGCTGCGCCTCCCTTGAGCCTCCGCGCCGCGAGCAAAAGAAGAACCCAGCCGCCCCCGCCCCCTCCCCCGCCCCCGCCCTTGTGTGTACCTTGTCCCTCGCCCCTCGGCCCTCGCCTCCAGCCCCTCACAGCTCTCGACTGCTTACCCGTTTCATTTCACCGAGTCAACCGCACCTGCCCGCCCGCTCGCCAGCGCCCTCTTTCTCTTTCCCCGCCTTCGACGCACTCTGAACCGCTTGCAGGCGGATACCGCGTCGGCCTGGTTACTCCACTTGCTCTCTGACCTCCGCCAGCGTGCACGGGCGCTCTGATGCTTGCCCACCCCCAATTTGACGGCAATACAAAAACAGGGTCATCGTCCACTCCACAAGCAACGTCGATTCACTGGCATTTTCGCCAATTTTCTCCTGAGCATCTCATTCCGGAGTCCCGAGGAGATCCGACTGAATAAGCGCCAAATCGCGCCCGTCTTTGTGGAGAGGCTTTGGCTTTCGACTCTGGGCCCAGACGGACGGGTTGGGGGTCGCCGGAATGGGATTTGCTCGGGGAGCTTGAGCCGACCCGCTGGCTGTCTGTCAAGCTCCCCACTCTCAAGCACTGCTGCGCTGTTTATTTAGATTACGCGGGGGCGCAAATTGACACAGCAGAGCAGGCCAAGGGAAAACGGAAAGCATTGGCCCGCACCAAGCCTTGCTGCTGCTGTTCTAGACTTGCCGCACCGGAACATGGACACTCTCTTTGTTTCCGGTGGGGTCACTTTACCTTTCCTCAGGGGTTGCCTGACCAGGCCCTGAATGCGCCCCTCTTCAAACGCTTGATCCCGACCTGGAAATCACGCTAGAAGCACGCGCGAGGGAAATAAAGCTGTCGCCCGTGGCTCCCCGCGATTTCTCCGAAGGGGCCAAACGCCGCCGCCCCGCGGGCGCACAGACGTGCCAGGTGACCGCGACGCCTCCGAATCGGGCTCCATCGCAAGAGGCAAGGAAGAAGCTACGCTACGCGCACACGCCGCATACCGTGTGTCGAATGGAGTGGAGCTGCGCTAGCATCACGAGAATTCTCCGTAGCTGCTGCTTGACCCTGTGCCCTCCCCACCTCTTATGGCTGATCCATACCTGAGCGTCAAGGAAATGGGCGCAGCATTGACTCTAGTCTGGTGGAATCAACAGAAGCCGGAACCAACAGCCTCATTGAAGCTTTCACCGAAGATATTGCCGGCTCGCAGGCAGCGATGGCGCAGCATACATCGGCGGCCGCTGAAAGGAGCACGCTTGCAGCTAAAAGACGCTGAACGCACCGCAATTCGCCCGAGCTGTATCTGTCCTTGCTCGCCATTAGTCACCGACAGCTGCATACCCTTCCATGCCAGCGCTTCATGGGTACTGACGCCAGGTGCTGGTCATGAAGTACGTAAAGGCAGACTGGACCGCTGCTCCCCACTCTCAGCGTCGCCCGTCTTCTCATGGCCGATGCATTTGAAACCTAGACCCAGAATCCACATGGCGGAGCTTGCTCTCGTCTTGCCAAGCTTCTCATTCCCCCGCGACCCGCGTGGATGCTGTCTGGCTTTCTATCCAACGACCCCGCCTCGATCGCCTGAATGCTTCAATCAGGCTTCGATTCCAGCTTGTCCATTGACTCACGCACGTAAACAACCGGCTCGGCAGAACCCATAGTTTGTCGATCTTGATGTCTCTCTTGATGTCTCTCTTGACGACGGCAGAACTAGCTCCCTTCCAAATGCTCGCTCTCAATCATATCCGTGACAGCGCAAGACTTGGCCGCACTCCCAAGATTCCGCCCCCACCCCTCTCCTCCCTCCCTCATGTTTCGGACCCGACAGGCAGACGCGCTTTGTGGCCGCCAAGGCAAAGACGATCAAGGAGAGCTTTGCGATGCTCTGCACGTGGGCATCATACAGATGACTCCTGCCCTTGCTAGAGCCCTCCCTCAACCTCACATTGTCTTTGATCGCACTTCCAAGTCGTGCACTTGACCAACCTCGGTGGCCGGCTGTTCTTTTCCCTCCTCGCGCCAGTCCACGGGCCGCTGACGTTGGAGAACCCCTAAATTTGGAGACGCTGCACATCGCCTGCCGGCCGGCGTCTGGCGCGTCGTTTAGCGCGTAGCCTTTGAGCTGGGCTGGACTTGGGACGAGCGAGAAGAGAGAGAGAGAGACGGAGAGAGGGTGCAGTGTGCAGAGTGTGTGCAGTGTGCGCGCGCGCTGCGATCCCCGCTGCCAGTCAGCACTGGCTCAGTGTCTAGCGCGCTCCCCGCCGCGCCCCGTCCTGCCTTACTCGGTCACTGCCGCCCGCCCTGGCTCGCTGCCCCCGTTTGCTCGCTCTCACGCCTCTCGGTGTGGCGCCCTTTGTGTGTGCGTGTGTGCAGTGTGAGTGAATGGGTGTGTAGGTGAGTTTGGACCCCCAAACAGCTCGCTGCTCGTTATCCCGCTTCCAGAAACCAACCGAACGCCATTTTGAAACCCCATCTTCAGCACTCCGCAGCCGCATTCCATCCTCTCCTCACGCACTGAGGGTTCCTTCTTAGACCACTGCCCCTCACTCACACCTACCGTGGTTGACACAGCCACCACCCCACCGTCGCTCGACATCCCTATCCGACGATATCCGCGCTCCCTCAGCCCACCCACCCACCCATCGATTCGGATCATCTTCATAGCCGCTGATCAAACCTCTCATCGGCAACATTCGTTGTGAACTTTCGGCAGCCTACGAGATACCCAGCTTAACCCATCTCCAAAGGACGGCCCCTCTTACGAACAGCAGCAAAAGACTCGCGCCACCATGGGCTTCTCCTTCGGGAAATATGACGACATTTGCGGCTCGGTAGCCCTCGTAGTCTGTCCACTGCTAGGGACTGAACTCGGTATCGAGCCCGACTGCTACAGCCGGAATGTAGAGATCAACAGCACCATCATCTTCCAACCGGCAACATGTATCATCCACATCTCAGCCCTCATCATGTGCGCCATCATGGTGTATCACATTCGCTGCAAGTACACAGCAGTAGGCAGAAAGGAGATTGTCCTCTTCTTCTACCTATACGCACTGTCAGAGATGCTCGCCATCTTCCTCGACTCGGCCATCATCCCGACGTACTCACAAGTCTACACGTACTTTACCTGCATCTACGTCGGCCTCGGCACCGCCATCTACTGGACGCTCATGGTCAATGGCTTCGTAGGCTTCCAGCTCTGGGAGGACGGTACGCCGAAATCCCTCTGGTTCCTTCGCATTTCCGCCATCTGCACCTTTGTCGTCGGTTTCGTCGTTTCCCTCGCTACCTTCAAGGGAATCGGAAGCCTCGGCCCAGAGAAGCAAGTCGGCCTGTGGGTGGTCCACCTCCTCTTCCCAGTCGCCTGCGTCGCCATTTACGTCATCTCGCAAGTCATCCTCGTTATGCGCACCCTCGACGACCGCTGGCCGCTGGGCGACATCGCCTTCGGCGTCCTCGCCTTTGTTGCTGCCTGCGTCCTCATGTTCGGGTTTTCCAAGGAGATCTGCCAGGCCGTCAAGCATTACTTGGACGGCACCTTCTTTGGTGTACTTTGCCTGCTCTTTGCCGTCATGATGGTCTACAAGTACTGGGACTCAATCACAAAGGAGGACCTCGAATTCTCCGTCGGTTCCAAGCAAACGGCTTGGGAAGTCAAGGACCCCCTCATGGGCCACTCGGACATGGAAGTCATTACTGCCACTGGCTCTTCGGTCACGCATGACTCGAGCGGTCTCAACTCTGGCTACGGTCAGAAGCCAATGGGAATGGGCGGATACAGCCAGAGCCCTAATGACCGCCTTACCCCCGGTGGACCCAACAACATGGGCGCCAACAAGAGCCACGGATCAGGATACCCTCCGAATGGTGGTTACGGAGGTGCATTCTAGACGGCGGCGCCAACATCTATCGCAAACTGGCATTCTCAAGGGAATGCACTGACACAAGCGAGCGTCGGCGCGGGTCGCCATTCTGGGCAAGTCGGACAAAGCAAGCAAGCGCACACGCACCCATAGAAAGACTCAGGCAGGCATTGTAGAGTGGTCCCAGTTGCTCGTCGCCTAGTAAAGTAGCAGCCGGTGGCGTCATGTCTTCGTCATCCCCTGCGGCACTTCACGGCTTTTGTGGACCTGCGGTCTCCACCTTGGCCTTCGGGTACTTTCATCGACTCGGCCCGCGAAATGCTGCACGATGCATTGCCAGTACGGCTCGAGAGGCATGAAACGCAACTCGCCACCGACATATCGCGACAAATACCGTGGACAGTTTTCCCCATTTCTTTTCTCCTTCTCGTCGTGCACCTGCGCATCTTCGCTTCTTCCGCCGCTCTTCCTTCGTTTTAATTTGGCTCCCACCGCAGCGGTGTTAGTCTGCGAAGCTTGGCCACTGCGAGTAAATTCACGGTACATACGTTACGCGCCCAGTCTGGATCGCCTCTCTCATCTCCCTCCCTCTCTCTCCCTCCGATCATTTCTCTTTTGCAGCAGCGGACAATTGGTTCGGATCAGTTCCCACGCCAACCCTCACACAAGCTCCCTCACCGCCGTTCCTTGTTTCTATAGCTCCCGTCTGTACACGCCTCCTAGGAGAGGGCGAGCCTGATTTCATCCATCTAACAAAATCACCTGCAAACACATCACGATTTCCGTGACTCTGTTCCTCTGCAAAGCCTGTCTTTCTCTCTGATGGCCATTATTCGTTCCCTCTTTCAAGCCCAGATCAAGATCAAGCGATGGCAATCGTTGCATTGAACTTCAGCGCCGACGCGGTCCGAGTGTTGCGCCTGATAGTCAACGCGTGCTAATCACGCGAGGAGCATTTTTAAATCGGCGAGGTGCAGCCGCTGCACGATGATGGTTGGGTGGGAATTCAGGGTGCAGGACAAACAGAGGAAGTGCTCCCAACGAAGGACGGAACACAAGCGATCAGGCAGGCGTGGCGTCGTGACAACACCAGGCTATTTGGGGGCCGTCGGAGTTGGATCCTTTGCGAATCAAGTGCCACTTACCTGGGGCCTCGGCCTGGCTTGCTTTGCCTCTGCTACCACCCATCCGATTGCTCGACGCAACATCTCTCTACCTTTGACTTTGCGCTCCCAACCGCACCGACCGATCTTCCCCCCTGAAGCCCTTTGCAGTGCTTCCAAGGCGCGCCCTCTCAGTCCACCTGTCAGGATGTCGAAGTCCAGTGTCGGAGCCTGATAGGCCATCGTAACATCCATTTACTCGTTTGGTCCACTTCCAAAGCCTCAATGGAGATCGCCCCAGATGGAGCCTTTCACGTATGCACAAGGGGAGCTCGCCCGCCACGCTTCGAACTCTAGTTCTTCCGATGAAGCCGATGCTTGGCCAGAGCACACGAGTCGGGGACAACGCGCACCGGGTAACATTGCGGGATCTCGTGTCCGAACAACCGCCCCCGGTAGACGCAACCCCGATGTCGGACAAGATTCGACTCTCCATCCCCCAGCTATCAAGGACTTTGGCTGCCCTTCGACTTCGTCCAGTCGCAGCGCAGCCTCCAAGAATACGGAGAAGCCCGAGAACGGCAAGGACATGGACAGGGTACGATCGATTTCGTTTCAGGAGAGTGGTATAAGTGGTGCAGCACCATCTTGGTACCGTCGAAGGCGCATGTATAACAAGAGCCATGATACCACGTCGGACACAATGAGCACCTCAGAGGCAGGGGACAGTGACACGGACACAGTCAGCACCACAACAGAAGATGGCCGCTACCGACCACGATTCCTGCCAGGACATCTTTTTCGCAAACTGCGCTCCCGTCCGGATGCTTCCATCGACGACGTCCTCGACCCCGATCTGCCAGAGTCTGTCACCCCCGGCGTTGCTCAGCGCTTCCAGCAAGACGTATATCGTCGCACGCCTCTGCTGTCGGGTGCCCTGGCTCCATTCTCAATCATGCTCGAGGTGCCCGGTCTGACCACCAAGTGGTACGTCCGAAAAGGCGCGGACGGAGACAACATCGAGTACCGAGACAACCCGACGGTCCTCACCGTGGGGCTTGCATTCTCCATCACTGCAGCCGTCTTCGCCAATGCGATGCTCATCATGCGCTTTGTCAAGATTGTTCGTCCACGCCAAGCCACCCTTCTCGCGGTGCTGGGCTTCCTTTTCCATGATGCCATCAATATCGCTGCGCTTACCGCCTTTGGCGTGATCCACTCCGTCGACGACGGCTTCACCTTTTCGCAAGCCTATTGGATGACCGTCGCCTCAACATCCGCATCCGTCGCCTGCACCGTCACCCTCGTCATGGACTACGTCGCTACCAAGGACTTTAAGTCTGCCGGCTCGGGCTTGACCCAAAAGCAGACACAGCTCGTCATCGTCATCATCGTCTTGATGATCTACTTGTCCATTGGCAGCCTCAGCTATTCCTTCTTGCTCCATATTCCGTTCGAGGCAGCTTTGTACTTCACCTGCACGACGACCCTTGCAGTCGGCTTCGGTGACATTGTGCCCACCACGACTGCTTCGCGCATCGTCCTCTTCATCTATGCGCCAATCGGAATCTGCCTCTTCGCCGTCACCATCTACATTGCCAGCGGCACACTGCTCGAGCACTTTGAGAGCAATTACCGCAAGCGCCGAAACGAGTTCCACGAGCGTCTCAAGGCGAGACGGCGGGGTATGAAGGAGAATCGAAGGGAGCGCCGCAGGTTGCGCATGTTGGAACACAAGGAAGGTGTTCAAACTACGCATCGCCACCTTTTCGGACTCATCCGGCACGAGGGTGCTGCTCGATCGTCTCGCGGCGCAACGGCGCTCGAAGGCAAGCCGTGGGAGGAGCAGCAGGGCGAGACTCCAAATGCAGTCGGCAGTCGCACTGATCAGCAAGATTTTTCCTGGAAGCAAAAATTGGCAGGACAAGTATTCATGCGCTTCCCTGCACACCGCGACAAACAATCACGCACAGCCGTCGAGACTCCAAACCCCACTACGGCGAGTACGCTGTCCGGGAGCGCGGGCAGCGAAGCTGCGTTCCTCCCAAACGGCAATGGGCAAGAGGATGGCATCGACGCACGCATTTCGAATGACCTAATGGAGATGGAAGCCGCTCTGGCTCGCCAGCGTCAGGAGCTGGAACAAAATTGGTCGTCTTTCCGTCACGAGCTCGCAAAGCGCGAACATGCCGAGTTCTGGATCAAGCTGAGCACATCTCTGGTCCTTTTCCTCGCCTTTTGGCTACTCGGAGCCATGGTCTTCCACTTCACCGAGGACTGGTCCTACTTTGATGCCTTTTACTTTTGCTTTGTCCTCTTCACGACGATTGGCTTTGGTGATTACACCCCGAAGAGCGACGCAGGCAGGAGCTTCTTCATCATATGGAGCCTTCTGGGCGTCGCCGTGCTGACGGTCCTGATTTCTGTCTTCAGTGACGCCTGGAGCAGCGTCATCACGAGCAAGCTAGACGAGACGCGCGAAGCGATTCGCAAGCGAGGTAGGGAACTCAGGGAAAAGGTCAGAGAGAGGCGCAGACGGAAGCGCAGGTCGCAGAAACTCCGCCAGACTCAGACCATGGACGAGCCAGTCGACATTGCTGATGGGCCGGATGATCCAGTTGGCAACGACCGCGGAGCGGGGGCCACCCGACCCGAGATCGCTGCCGACCCGGCCGATACCGAGGGCAAAGCTGCTTTGGGACTCGTGAACTCACGATTGTCAACGGACGCTGCACCGCAAGGTGGCATCTTGGCCAACAAAAGCAGTGATCGACCTTCCCTCGAGCGCAAAGCTGGGGGCACCCATCCGACCCGCAGTCTCACTGCCTACTTCAGCGACGCTGTGACGCAAAGCCAAGCTTATGCTCAATCTCAGAATGGCGACGACAACACTTCCAGTACTGGTCTTGCCGCTGCAGCAGCCACTGCTTCTGCCTCGGAACTGCCGCTCGCCCTTGCCAAAGCGGCGATTTCCATGCAAGATGCTGCAACACGCTACGTTGATACCCGGCGCACTGCCTTCATTGCGGCACTCTCGCAAGTGGCAGGCCTGACTCAAGCTTTGCCTGAATTACTGGGCGGGGGCGGAACCGGCCAAGACCCCGGCATGCCCATGGCAGGCGGCAGTAACGCAGCGTCTGCGCCGAATGCTACAGCGGCCGCGTCCCTCCTCCTCGAGCTCGAGTCCTCCCCCACGCTGCTAGCCGCCATCGCGCAGTCACCCGATGCAGACGCAGCAAAGCAAGCTGCGAGCGAGCTCTCTGCGTTCTTGGGCCTGCAGGCTCAGACGCACGGACTCGTTCAGCGAGCGGCACTCCTGAGGGCCATGTTCCTCGAAAGGGAGAAGGAGGTCGCCCAGCTGAGGGGGCGCGTCCGTGAGTTGGAAGGGGGCCGCCTCAGCGCAACGGGCGAGGGCGAGGGCGAGGGCGAGGGAAGTCCAGTTGAAGATGCTGCAGCGGGGCTGGCCAGCGGCACAGGTGCCGACGCCGACGCAGAGCCTTCTGGCGAACGCAGCGGGATCACCGGCGGCGCGGAGACGGAATCTCCCGAGGGGCTCGGCAAGACCGTGCCGCTATCAGAATGAGAGGGGTAAGGCTGCCACTGAGTCAAGGGTAAAGTGCGATGTGCCCCATGCAACTTGAGAGAGTTTGGTTTGTGCTAATTGTAACATATGTAGGCGGTCGCGTCCCGATGACACCACTGTGCCCTCCTTTACATCCCTTCTACTTCTTCCAGAATCGGCCTTGTGTAATCTATCATACTGTACATTGCGACAATGCTCTCCTAATGCAACGATGTTCTCCCGACGACGACTTGGGGCCCGCGCGACTACTAAGCTCGAAGGGGCCCAGCCTCAAAGTAAACTACCGTAGGCGCAGCGTCCACCTCATCCGAGTCGGCAATGACGAGACTGGGCAGTGCGCCCCGGCGGGAAAAGAGTGAGGAGTCCGCCGTGATGGCGTCGTTGAGCTCCTCGCTCCATTGCGACTGCGCGTCTCTGTCTGCGACCCAGGCCGGCAGGCTAAATGCCATGCGCACCGAGCGCTTCACCTTGAGAGTCTGAAGATCGATTGCAGGGGTCTCGACTGCTGCTCGTCGGTGCGGCTCGCCCGCTCGACCTGCGTCGGCGGGAATCGTGCGACTGAGAAGCCGACTGTACTCAGACGTGTCCGGGATGCAATCACCGCGTCCTGCGCCCGGCTTGCTGCGATTCCTGAGGCGATCCATGAGCGTCTCCTGATTCGGTAGGAGGTTTAGGTCTGGGGCTTCCGAGTCACGCGGGGATGGAGGTTTCCGGCGTTGGTGCCAGCGCCCATTGATGGGGAATGGGTCATCGAGGTGCCAGATTCTGATGTGCCCGTCCTGAGAAGCGCAGGTGCATACATTGAGCGGGAGCAAGGACATGTAGAGGTCAGTCGGACAGCGCAAGGCAAGGGCAGTGTCTTCTTGGCTAGACTTACTATGCCTCTCGCTGCGAAAAGGCGAGCATCAGGTTCCACGCAGACTGGCTGAACCGGTCCAAGAGGAAAGGTAGAGACGTGAGCTGGGGCAAAACGATTCTGCCGTACGTCAGCGATTGGACTCACGATATTGACATCGCCTTCATTGACATGTCCCGTAAAGGTGCGCACGATCTGTACGTCGATGGTGGACGAGTCTACTCGATTTGCATGCAGCAGCGCCATCTATTACAGACCCAAGCGGGGTAGAAGGAATCAGCATCGACTGTACAGACGACTACGCCTAAGAAGCGCGCATGTATGAGACTCACACCTCCTCTTGAGAAGAGGGCCACGGCCTCATTGGGGCCTACCGCGACTAGATTTGTCACAGCACCTTCGAGGCCATGTTTCGGTGCCTGATGCCAAGGAGCTTCTGTAGGAAAGGCCTGCCCGGTCGGTGTCGATCGCACAATCTGAACCGTGTCCAGGACTTGGATTGAGCCGCTGCGAAATCCGAGCCAGCAAAATCCCGTGTCGTGATTCATTGCTGATGAGGTAAAGTATCTGTTTGCTGATCCGCGGCATTTTGGTATCCGAGAAAAGGTACGGTGCGTGTCCACATGGCTCTGCCTCATAAATTTATCTGCGATGCGTCCATGATCATTTTCCGAGACTGGTCGCAGCGTGAGGAGTGTCAGCGTGAGGAGTGTCAGCGTGAGGAGTGTCAGCGCTCGTCGTTGGCAAGGCTGCGTCTGAATGGCCTGGCGTCAGACTCACATAGTAAGGCCACCAGATCGCGAGGTCTTGGGCCAATGTCTTGGTGGCAGGTCTCTTCTCGCGGAATCAGTGCTGCTGCTGCAGCCTCGATGTTTCTAACCTCGCCATAGCGCCAGGACATCCCAGGTTCGCACGGTATCACAGAAGTTGCCCCCCTTTTGCTATGCGCGATCACAGCGGCAGCGGCGTAGGATTGCGACACCGGGCCGACGGTCGCTGAGGACATGGAAGACCACACCTGGCGTTCGAAGCAAGGATAGATCCCACGGGAGTCTTTAGGCCTCTGTTGCCCGAGTTCAATGGCTTCCGGTGCTCTTAAAACTCTGGCAGCGCCTTGTGCCCGGCCAGAAGCACCAATGAAGATCGGAAGCAGCTGCAAAGGTCTGCCCTCCCCGCTCTTGTATTTGACCCAGAGGACAGACCCTTCTGTTCCAAAGCAAGTCTGTGAGAAGAAGGAATGGCGCAGACGAACACGTATCCGATGAGTCGCATGACATCGTGGTGCACTGTGACTAACTTCTGCAGCATATGCTACCTACTACCTCTCCGCTAGCCCGCCAACGCATAGAGAAGCTCCTGGGCCAGCTCCACTCAGGCGTCTGAATCGTTGGCGGCAAAAAGTCCCGGCTATGTGACCTCAGCGCTGAATGGTGGTACTGTATCCGGGCTCTGAGAGTGGGACAAGGACTGCTGCGTCAGAGGGGAGCTGCGAAATCGGGCATTGCCTGGACGACCGACCCGCCTCACCGCTTATATGCCCTTGACGAAGCTGAGCAAGGCGGCCCATTTCTGGGCAACGCATATACGCTCTCATTCGTAGCGCAGCTGAACGCAGCAGGGGGGTTCGCGGGGGTGAAGTGGAACGCTGAGGATGGTGGAGGACCGGATGCATTCGGTTGCGATACGGTCATTGCGCTATTGGTGTCGATATGTGACGACGAAGTCGATCGTTTGGCGGCCGACGCCGGCGCGGGGCTCTCGCGCACCTTTGCGAGTCTCGGGTCAAGCTTGTAGAAGCGCCGGCCGTCCCATGCCATGCCCGGCGGACAGGGAAAGGGCGGACCCGCCGCATTGCGGCTCATGGTTGGTCGCGGTTGTGGAAGGAAGAATGACGGCTAGCGTCTCTGGGGACGAATGTGTGGATACAACGGTCTGATGGTGGTCGTCTTCGGTGGACGCCGGAATTTCAAGACGCGGAAGCAGAGGCGCCTCTTCGCGTCTGCCACGCCGCCCAGTGGAGGTGCCACAGTAAAAATGTCAACAAGCGGGCAGTAAAGTAAATGCATGCAGAGAAAACACACCGAGCCAAATGGTTCTGACGGGTCAGGGCCCACTGCTTCATCAGGAAATGGTATCAATTGTCATCGTCGGGAACATGTGTCAAAAAATTCACAGACAGGGTGTTGCGGTATCTACGTCGGCATCAGAAGCACTTCAGAGAAGCCCTCTCTCTGGGCGACTCGTCTTGTCGCCCTCGATTTCATCCTCGGCGCCGCTCTGCTCTTCTTGTTCGAGCTCGCGCCAACACTCCTCGATGGCCCTTCGTTCGGCACTACGCCCGACGAGCTCATCGAAGCACCATCCCCTCCATACATTGGCGGTCCCTGGAATACCAGGGCCAGTCGCAGCCAATCCCACTCCAGTCCCCAGACGAGATCCAGGCCTGGCCCCTCCCGTACCTGCAGCATTGGCGAGGGTGCCAGCAGCCGTCTTGTGCTCCCACAGTACACCCAGCTCTTCCCACATGTGCACCTTGATACTCTCGCGGCGCTTCAGCAGAGCCTCGACCATGCCCGACTCCTTGCGGATGCTGCCTTCTAACTTGGCGACGTCCGAAGAGTACGTCTGTGCTCTGCTTGCCGGAGGGATAGCCTCCATCTGTGATAGCTTGGCCCGCGCAGAGGCAATGCTAGCCTTGAGCGTCGAAACAGAATCCCCAGAGAGGGACTGGTGGCGGACGAGGAGATCTCTGAATGCCAGCCACAGGTCTCGCTGGGCTTTGAGACCTTCCAGTGTCGCATCGAGGAGCAGACCTGACCGCACCTGACACAGGTCGCCCAAGTCACGATGCGCTCCAGCGACACGCTGCGACAGGCGTCGACCAGAATCGAGCACAGACGAAGCAAATTCGGATTCGGGTCGATAAGTCGCCTGGTTTGTTTCTTCCAGCGACTCGACGAGACTCGCAAGCCGCGAGTACTCGAGTCCCTGTGATTCCAGCCGTTTCGCCAAGCGCTCGAGCAAGGTAGTAAGCGCCGTCCACTTCTCCACCATTGCGGGCGTTTGTGCTGCCGTCGTCTCGAGCTTCTGCGCAAAGTCGCGCGGCAGCGACATCAGCGACGAGGGCGACGCAGGGCAGACAAGCGCTTCCTCTTCTACAACGGGCGCACTGTGGCTTGCCTTCCATTCCGCGAGACTCTGGCGCTCTGTCAAGAAGACCTGAACCAGGTCGTCGTTGCCAAGGACCGGGTGCGTGACGAGTGCTCGCAGGTATCGTTGCAATCCTCGCCGCCGCCTCTCGATGAAGCCATCACTACTAGAGGTCAGGCGTCTGCCAGCAACGGGAAGGCCTAGTCTCTTTGGCGGCAGTACGGGGACCAGGCGGAAAGGATATCGCCGCAAGAGCAAGTCGTTGAGCCAAGCGAAATCGGAGTAGCGTCGAACCACTGTCTTGGCTCCGGGGTGTGTGTAAGGAGAAGCAGGATGAGAAGGCGAGAAGGAGCCCGTTGAGTCGGATACCTCGTGCGATGCTCTCTTGCCTCTTCGACGGCTTTGACGAGCAGAAGAAAGGAGGAGATCGGAGGGTGCTGCTGCGCTGGCCGTGCCGTGGCGTTTGTTGTCGACGCCGTTGCTGCCGCTGCCAGAAGGACGTCTGACGATGGTGTAAGAGTTGTACTTGAATATGAGGCCCTCGAGTTCCGGCCGCAGATGAACGAGGATCTCATCATTCTCAAAAGGACCAGGGGGATGGGTTCGCCCAAGCGTCGTAGCATTCAGCGTCGATGTCTTCTTCTGAGCGAGGCTGTCAGCCCTGCCCATATCATAGGGCGAGGGGGCCCGATCGTACGAAGCGAATCCGCGAATCGCCGAGGAAGATGTTGGGATGCCTGACATTGTGGGACCGCGCACAGCGGAGTGACGCTGATCCGAGAGAGTCTGCGGAATTTGCGGAGGAAGCTCCGGGTGCGACGGCGCGGAAATGGCCGCAGAACGAAGGTCGCTTGTGGGGGGCGCCCAAGGGTCTGTCTCGGCGGACAAAGACTTTGGTGACTGGACTGGGCTTTCGGCGCTGATTGGGGCACTATGGACTGCAATTGAGTCAATCTGTGATTGCCGATGCGCCGGCTCCTCGGGGTGTAAATGTGCGCTGTGGGTATCGATGATGGTGTTGTCAGAAGCAGCCACGCTGGTCGCGATGCTCGGCTCGGCCACGGCAGGAGCTCCAAGGGTGGCACCGGCTTCGTCAGAGCTGTATGCGTCGTACTGCTCCTCGGGTTCGAGAGTGACTACCGAATGACGAGCATCGTCGGTGCAAATGGCCCAGGGATCGTCGCCTTCCTCGTCGGAACTCGAGGGGGCAAAGGAGAGACGACTGGCGTCGCCGTATGCGCTAGAGGAGAGCATGGCCGTCGATACAGGCGAGGCGAGGGCGAGGACGACGGGGGAGCGCCTGCGGAGGTATGGTGATGATAGAGTGGTTGTCAATGCAACGTGTGCGTTCTGGCCCCACCGTGCCTCGCGCTGGGGATGAGTGGGAGGAGAGATTGTGCTCTAGATGCGGAGAGCCTTGAGTGCACTCAGATGCGTCTGCGCTGCGCTGTCCGATCGTAACACGCCATTTATCTTCCCCTGCCCGCCCACCCGCGTCGCCGACGGCCCCCCCTCTTTTTGGCGCCGGGCTGTCCTGGCCGTGCACGCCGCCCTGCAAACCTCCACTGCAACCCCTGTGTGTCCTGTGTAGTGTGCGCGTTGTAGCACAGACGCGACGACGACCCTCAGCCACGCATTCACACGGCAACATTGTAGGCATCGTAGGCATCGACGCTCGGGGGTGAAGTAAAGACGCTCCTTCTTTATCAAAGAATCTGGACTTTCGCCGCAGTCTCACACCGAGGAACATTGCTTCACCATTCCATTAGTGGCAACTGCTGTCTGAGTGAAATGGGAAAGAGTGAGTGAGAGTGAGCAGCGCCCCGTCCGTACATAACATCTGCCATGATTGAATTGAACCGGACTCGTTTCATCGCTGCGTCTACGGCCTGCCCCCGCTCACCCTCCCCAGAGCATGTCAAGCCGCGAAGTGTGGCGGTAGCCATCCCATACCGCGCCAATGGAGCCACGGTAGAAATCTGTCTCGTGACCTCGCGGAAACACGACGGTCTCTGGGTCCTGCCAAAGGGCGGCGTCGAGGCAGAGGATAAGGGCGAAAACGAAGCACAGGCAGCCATCAGAGAGATGTGGGAAGAGTGTGAGTCCGACCCCAACACACGACAGAGACGTCTGTCACTCGCACGAGTCGCTGACCCAGCCGCTCATGAACCTCATATTCTGGCGCATCTGACAGCCGGTCTACGACCTTCCCGCGCGTCAAATGCCCGCATATACCGTCAAGCTACGCCCGTAGCTGATCACAAGCCGCACAAGCGCTCGCCCGTCCAGAACGATCCAACGTCGCCGGCGTTCATCCCACGCGCAATCTACACGGGCGTAGAGGTCGAGATCGGGCCCGACGACGAGTCAGACGGTGACTGGCCAGAGAAGGATGAACGGGAACGCAAGTGGTTCTCGCTAAAAGAGGCCAAGGAGCGCATCCAGTGGAGGCCAGACATCGCAGCGCTGTTGGAGGCCGCGACCTTTGGAGACCAGCAGGCATGAGCAACAATACCTCCGGCAGCCTTGCCCGGTCTGGGAGCACCAAGGCAGCTTCTCTCAACCGCATTGGGTAAGCCCGTCGAATCATCACTTGATGCTCTCAACTCAGTCCGGGCACAACCGACGCTTCCAAGGTCCCCCCATCGCCCACAGACTTTGCTCACGCCGGGCGAGCATTCATGCTGGATCGCTCTAGACTCGGTGAAAGCGTCTTTGTATCAAATGTCTCGCATTGCAGATTCACCCATCTGCCACTCATGCAATGGACTGTGACCGCAAGGGGGTCTAAGCATACATGCCGCCCATTCGTATGAATCGCTCCACCAGATCAAGGCGTCAAATGCCCCGAAAGAGATCATGCAGAGCATGGCCCTGGCGCTGCAAGGTGATGCCTCTGGTTTTGTTGACCCATGCTCAGACAAGCTTGCTGAAAATCTTCGGCGCCGTGCACTGTAATTGAGTGGGATATGATAGGGGGCACAGGGATTCGTATGTCAATACATCGTCTGCCAAGACAACTGCGTCTGACCAGCGTCTGCTCGTCGTAATACTGACCTCGCTTGCACAGTGAGCCAAGTGGACTGTCGGAGGTCAGGAAGAAGTTTGAGGAAACGAGTGGCAAGGTACGGAAGTCGTCAGCAAGTGTGACAAAGACCAAAGGTGGGTCGCGTTAGGACGGCAGGACGGAAACTTACAGCTGTGCGGTTGCCAAGTCGCCAAGGGAGTTAAGTAATGGTGGGAATGGCAGCGCTCGTGGCTTTGTCAGTACGACCGATGCAGATCAAATACTTGACTGCCTGCGCCTCGCACTCACAACTCCTCCATGCAGTCCTCTCCCTTGAAGCCCTTGCCCTCTTCCACCCGGGTGGTGCACTCGTCGAAGTGGTGCTTGGCAGGAGCACAGTCTTTCGACTTCTCGCACTCTGCGGCGTAGGCGAAAGGACCCAAATTGTGGCAGTGGGTGTCAGTCGAAATTCGGCCTTGTGCTTGCGTGGCAGCGAGCATTCAGCTATGAAGACAACTCACCCTCGTAGATGGTAGGCATCGGGTCCTCCGACTCCTTTGCGGCGTAGGCATTGAGCAAGAGCGTTGATTGTCAGCCTGCGTAATTCACTGGGTTTGGATGGGCAGCGGCTGCCGCTGTCACTCTGCAGGGCGAAGTCCTCGAGTAGCAAGCACGCATACACTCACCTCTTCCTCCTCTTCCTCCTCCTCCTCGGCGTCATCGCCTCCTTCCGAGTCGTCACCACCCTCCTCGCCTCCCTCACTGCTCTCCTCGGCCTCTCCGCCGCTCTCGTCCTGCAGCGATCGTGTGGTGAAGAGGGGGTAATTGCATCGTGAGCATCAAGTACCTGACCAAGAGAAACCTGATTCCCGCCCATACTGACCTCGTCCTCGGCGTGTACTGTCGGCAGGAAGGAAGAGAAGAACGACGAAACAGAGGAAACAAGGTCCGACGGCGCGGCGGCGGCGTCAACCGACGAAGACGAGGATGATGCAAAGAACGACATGGTGGTGGCGGCGTATGTGTGAAGATACGTCAGAGACGAAAGGTGAAGGTGAATGTCGGCTTGGGCGTTGAGGTATGGTGATGGCAACAGTAAGACGTCGTATCCAGTGGCTGGCCCAGCTTCCGATCGGATACGGGAACCTCAGTCGCCTCAGAGCGAGAAGGTGTGGCCGTCCAGGCGCCCGCCGAGACCCGCTCTGCCCCTGCCTGCCTCGCGCTGAATTAGTAACCAGCACTTTCGCGCCGCCCCTGCCCGCTGCCCGCCCATCCGTCCTTTGCGCAGGGCGGCGCGGCAGTCCCGAGGCAGCCCGGGCACACTTCGCGTTTCTCGGAGCCGAATGGCCAAGCCAGGCAAGGCAAGCTCAAACCTCGGCCGGGGAAACAGATCGCGGGGAATGAACGAATTGTAACCCTTGGCAAATAGCCACAGCACAAATGGTGCCATCAGATCCACCGGGTAGCAATGGCCTGGTTCAATCTCGACACGCTCTCAGATGCCAATCAGTCGCAACACCGATCACAGATGGCGCACGTACCCAAGGGCGTAGTATGCTCGATGATCAAAAGCGCAGCCGCTCCTTCGATTCACCCTCGATGGTTTACTTTTCCACCTCATTAGTCGCCTCTGGTAACTCGCGCCGCTGTAAGGCTAAGCCCAAGTCTTGGATAGGTCGATAGAGCACTCTTTCTCAGGCTCTCCAGGCTCTTTAGCCTCGAAACCCACCGGCAATATCTACCCGCGTCGCGTCGTCCGTCGCGCTTGCCTCTTGTTCCTTTCATTGACATTGTTGTTGTTGCTTTCGCTGACTCCTTACAAAGATGGACCCTCGCACAGTGCATAGACGCATAGACAGCCGTCTTGTTATTGACAAAGGACTCCAACGGCGCTGCTGACGCGCTTGTTGAATGACGGTCTCTTGTAGGTCAAGAGAATCTCTGCTCATGGCCAGCGGCCAAATACGCACCATGAGGTCGCTCTTCCCTCCTCCTACTTCCAGTGCATCCATCCTCTCATTCACCTGGTTTCTGAAACAGGCGGACCAGCTGTACAGCTCCAAAGCCAGCAACACCACACCCACCGCCTCTCGCTTCGTCATGAGCGATATTCGATCTTCTAGTGCCATAATGGTCGAGAAGCTCGATATCGAAGCAGGTGCACAAACGCTCGTCTTACCACCTAGCTACGCACAGAATCAGGTCGAGACAATTGCAAGTCTTCGAGAATGTGCTCAGCCCGACATACGCCGTTGTGTCGAAGAGCCACACGACGGCCTGTGCCAGCCCTCAACTCCCTACTCGACCCCAGCTTCGACCCCATTTTCGACACCCCAGAAGAAAGTTCATTGGCAGGGGCCAGTATCGACTCCCACGCGTATGCCTATACGACGACGTGCGCGGGCAGTGGTGACCATCACGTCAAGTACTCGGACCTGGCTCCGAAAAGAGAATAGCGGCGCTTGGCTTGACGGGCAAGACTTTGCCCAGCACCGTGATATTTTCGGGGCGGATTCGGACGAGGACGTCCCTCTCGGGGTGCAATCTACCCAGGAGATCGGATCACCGCAACATGAAAGGCCCCGAAAGTTCACAAGCCGAGCTTGTCGCAGCCCTGCGGTCAACAGGGCGTCAACAGCCGACTCAGCGCTCTCGCAGCGGAGTCGCTCACCCCAGAAGACCGTTGGGCTGCGTCTGTTGCTGTGGTTTGCGCTGGCCATGATGGCTGTTTCGGTCCTGATTTTGTTAGCACTGGCAGGACCTATGCTGCGCGGGTCGGACTGGATCGTCGCACCGAGGCCATCGCCAGCTGTGGAAAGCGGCGCAGGCGCGCGCTTTGAGGATTCATTGGTCCTCACCTTCAAAACGGGCTCCTCCGTCCTCTACTCCCGCGCTGGGATAGCCCACGTGTTGCACCTCTCTTCAAGTCGAAGGCTGCCGGCGACGCCGACTTCAAAGGACGGGTCAGTCCCTTGGCACGAATATATCCCGAACCAGCTCTTCTACTCTGATGCAGAAGAGTGGATAGGCGACACGCATTTCAAAGACATCCTTGCAAACTTGAGCGAGGAATCGCGAAAGTCGGACAAATTTGCAGAGTACCCAAAACTCCAGCGCCTGCTCGACAATGGCCAAGACCCTTCTCACGACCGTCCTGCGGGCTGGGAAGGCCCCGGCTGGCACCTCGACACGTTCAAGAATCTGCCCGTTCACGGCGATGCTTTCCGCGCTTTCCCGGAGGCGAAATACCAGATTGCCATTGAGGACGACACGTTCCTCTTCTGGAATATGCTAGTAAAGTGGCTCAAGTCCAAAGAGCGCGACAACCCGAGGCTGAGTGATGAGAGGAAGCTTTGGGGCAACCCCACTGTTATGGTCAACGGCTCGGTCCCCTTTGCACATGGCGGAAGCGGCTACGTGCTATCACGAGGTCTTCTGAAAGCGACCTATGGTCTTTCGCCCTGGGACTACGAACACAACGACACCTTTACGCACTACGCGCGCTACTCCTGCTGCGGCGACGCCGAGCTGGCAAGGTCCTTCCAGCTGACGCTCCCGAGCTTCAGAGAAGATCTAGAAGCGATCTTCGAGGAATCGCGGTATCGCTTCGCCGCAGAGCCGCTGGACAAACTCGCCTTTGTTCCGAGCGAAATGTGCGAGCCGATCTTTTCGCTTCATAGAGTCACGACGTTCGATTATGTGCGCTTGACCAACTTCAAACGACGAGTTGAGCCGCTAGTCGGCGCAGATGACTTTGTCCGGCGCATCGATTTGTGGGACGCCTTCATGCCTCTGTTCTTGCGAGGTCGAGTTTCAACGAGCCGAGCAGCCGATGCATCGACGTCGCACGAGTTGAAACGAACAGAGTCAGAAAACGACATGCTTCCAAGGCTCAAGTTCAAGGAGATTGTAGCTGAAGGATGGCAAGCTGTGCCTGCGAGCGATCTCGAGCTCAGAGTTGCGGACCAAGACAAGGAAGCATGTCAACGGGCGTGCGAGCATGCAGACCCGTCCAAATGTCTAATCTGGACGTTTGACACGGCGCGAGCAATCTGTGAGTTTTAGTTGAGCTTGCATAGATTGACCAGGTCAGATTGGGGTCGTCCGTCTCACTTGGAGAACTGACGCTTGGCCAATGGCTCTGCTCTCTTACAGGCACGCATTCGCCAGCGCTGTTCATTGGTCAGGCAGCAGAACGGACGATCTCATCTGGGTATCTCACCTCGAGGATCAATGCTATGCGTGACAAGCATGAATGTGCCGGCCGGCTGGGGGACCTTGGAAAGCTGATGAGGCCGAAGTCGTGAACAGAGTGGGGTGAGAATCACCAGCACGAGAGCGGATGTCGATCCATGCGGCGTATGTCGAATGTCGGGCTGTATGATGATCGTCTTTTCATCTTCCTGTTGCCGTCCTGTGCTTGGGCCGTCGTAACCCCTTCCTTTCTACTTCCATACAATGATTTCTGCTTCCCTGGCGCCCTCTCCGAATGCCCACTGTGTGTGTCGGATTCGATCAATTGCAGGTGTTCATCATGCGCGAGGTTGCAAGGCGGAAAAGAGGCGCGCTGGGGGGAAAGAGAGACCAACACTTTGGGTCGCGCGAGCCGCCCTCGCGTCTCGTGAATCGTGGGGACTTCTGCGCGGTTGCGCTTGGCGATCAGGCGACCACCAGCATCTTTCCCCCTTGTCTGTCACCCATTTACCAGGCCTGCAGGCTATGCTAATCACCGGAAATGGACTCGATCAACTCCTCCATCGTGCCGTACGACCCCGCAACGTACATCCAGACGGCGCACACCCTTAACCGCGTCTCCCGCAAGGCCGTCATCCTCGGAACTTCAAATATCATCCTCGGCGGTAAATGTATCATCCACCAGAATGCTTTCATACGCGGTGACTTGACGAGATCCATGCCCGCTGGCAGTGCCGCTGGGACTGCACCGGGGAGGGGCGGGGGAGGGCAGAGCGTTGTGGTCCTCACGGGGAGGTACTGTACGATTGGGGAAGGGTGTGTTGTGCGGCCGCCGTACAAGACGTACAAGGGGTGAGGAGTATTCGTGGACGACGTTTGGCGAGGCAAGGCCTTGAAACTGACAGATGATGCCACCCACGCCTCCTGCCTTCTATTCTCCCTTGGCTGCCTCTGCTGCAGTGTCTTCTCTTACTACCCAGTCAAGCTCGGCGACTTTGTGCACATCGGAGCGAATACAGTCACGCAGGCCGCCTCAATAGGGCAGCACGTAGACGTCGGGAAAGACTGTATCGTCGGCCGCTTCGTGACGATCAAGGACTGCGTCCGTATCATGGACGGGTCAGTCATCCCGCCTTACACGACGATTCCCAGCGGGCAGATCTGGGCGGGCTCGCCAGCCAAGCATGTTGCCGACCTGCCGGAGACGTGGGGAGAAGTGCATGAGCTTCGGTGAGTTCGAATTTCTTGTCCGCACAGAAACAAGAGGAAGGAGAGCATGTGCTGAGCATCCGCAAGCATCCATGCATGCGCTTCGTTGTGATTCAGGTGTCGAGACTATTATTCCAAGTTCCGCTCTGCGACGGACTAAGGCCTCCGAAGGAGCCCGCATATACCCTCGTAAAGAAGCCGCACGAAGATACCTCCCCGAGAACCCAGCATATCAGCCGACAATCAGCGTCATGATGCCGTGCGGACCGAGCAGATTCACGGCACGGCATGGAAGACTTCGAAGGTCCATCGCCTTTCGAGGCCTCCTTGCTCACTGGCGTCATGGGTCGACGGGGTCCACCTGCACACAGGGAAACAAGCACGTAGAGCGTCGAAGCCACCTGGTCCACGTCTGACTGAGCCTACAATATCGAGCCTCTAGCTGCTCGTAGCCTTAGTGGAGGCTCAACCACCACTCGCTCAGACGTCGTCTTTGGACTACATAGAACAGACACACCAGCAGTATCGCGCGATGCCCTCGCGGGACAGACAGACTGTAAGAAACGGTCATCATGGACTGTATTATGACCCAAAGCGGGACGAGGGACAACGATGGATGGGGACGAATACAAACTACAATGGACATGAGGAGGTTACGCAGCAGAACGATGATACTGAGGAAACGCGAGGGCCGGAAAATCTTTGTACTTGACGGACTGAAGAACAGTGGATCGAGACTCGCGAAGCGGGAATGAGCGGAACCGGGTGTTGATTGAATGGACGTCATTTGGCAAAAGGGATGGATGCGAAAGGCAGAAAGGGAATTGATGTGATAATGATGGCATAGGTCAAATGCGATAAAAAGGGTTTGTGACGAGCAAGCGAGACGGTGATGGGCGTGGTCGTTTCTCAGCGACCGCCCCGCAACTCCAGTCGACTGGAGCAGTCGTCGCCACGTTCCTGATCCTGATCATGGCGGAGATCACGGCCGTGCTCGCGCTCGCCAACGACTGCGACGAGTACGGAGATGTCGTCGTGCTTGCCGCCGACGTAGTGCAGACCTTCCTCGGTGGCGCGCTGTTGGAAGGGGGAGACGATGGCCTTGGAGTCTTGCGAGATGGCCTTTGCGCGGGAGCAGAGCGCCTCGGAGAGGAGCTGCGGTGAAAAGTCATGTGGTGGGTATGGCTTTGACTGCAGGGGAGACCAGTCGGAGTCATGCGGCGATGCGTGTCCGTCTGCGGCAGCTGCATCGCCATCGCCAGACGGTACCGACATGTCCACACCCGAGTCGCCGCTATTCCTCCTCTCCATTTCTGGCTTCGTGAATGCGTCTGCGCCTGACTCCGCTCGGTCGTCGGTAGCCCGCTGCGGAGGAGGCGCAAAGCGTTGCACCTCTTCGAGGATGTCATCGTCGAAAAGATTATCCACGAGGCCGTCCGAGGCTACAATGATGATATCGCCCTTCTGGACTTTGATCTTCCACCGACCGCAATCGCGGCGCGGTTCGTCCCACGGGTGGGCGTCATCAAAGCCTACGTAGACCGTGGCCCGATCTTCCTCTTCGTCGTCCTCGGACCGGGCTGCAGCGTTTGAAGACGTCAGGGTGGAGATTTTGCTGGGCGTAGTCCCCATCCCACCGCCGCCGTTGACGTCAAAGTCAAAGTCTTGCGCAGCTTCGAGTTCAGCTTCAACCTCCTTGAGGTCTCGACCTTCCTGCTCGGCACGGCGCAGCAACGCTTCCCGTTCGCGCTGCTTCTGCTCGACTTCGGAGCCTTGTTGCAGGCCAAGAGCCTGGGCAGCGGCCTTCTGCAGTCGACGCGCGTGCTCCTGAACCTTGGCTTCGTCTTCGACGGCATCGTAGTCCTCGTCTTCCTGGTCGGCTGCGAGTTCGCCATCAGGTCCTCCGAGAGTTGCGTCTTTGCCGTCGGACAGAGCCTTCATCAACTCCTCGATGTCGCGGGTGCCGCGCCGCACCATCATCCCGAGCTGAACGGGAAAGTTGAATGAATGCTGCTGCTCCTGGCTTCGAAACAGCAGCTCTCCCTGTCGCACAATGAGCAAGACACAGTCACCCAGATTGGCGACGCGAAGCTCGTCGCCTCGCAACATCGCCAAGAGCGCAGTCGAGGAACCGAGGATACCTTCACGGCGAGATACGCGGACGCAGCGCTCCCATGCACGCTGCATGACTTCAACGGGATCGACGTCCAGGTAGTTTTGGATCTCCTCTGGCGCCGAGGCAATCGATTCAGACTGCGCCTGTAGGTGGTCGTACCGTGAGAGCTCGACGGAGCAAAAGTGCATCAACAGGCGTGAGAACATGGCTGGATTCGCACCAGGCCGTGTGGCCCAGCCGCCAACGCCGTCAGCGACGCCAAGAGAGTCTGGTCGAAGAAAATATGCGTCTTCGCCAACTTGAACGCTGCGTAACGTGTCGGGATCAAGTTTCCTCCACGAGCTGGATGCCGAAGGTGCGGGTTGTGACCTCTGGCGAGGCGGCGGCGGCGGCGGTGTTGGTGCTGGGGAGCCAGCGAGAAAGTCAGCAGCTGCGGCGAGCATGCCTCGGGTGCCACCCATGGCTCTCGACCCGCTGGGTGCAGAGGTCGTCGCTGACGATTTGGACTTGGAGCCGGGCTTTGCCGGTCCGGCCCCGCTCACAGCGCGTGGGTGTCGCTTTGGGATGCCATAGGCTCCATGCCGAAACTCGAGGGCAGTCGCCGATGCACCAACATTGCTTTGATGCGATAGCGTATACGGTTTTGGAGTGCTTGCCGGCGAGTATTGCTCGATGGAGTACACATAGTAATTTGTCTGCGCTGTGCGCGACGGGGGGGAAGGGAAAGGCGTCGGCTGTGAAGATGCATTGTTGTGGTTGTTGAGAATCGTCGAAGACCCTGGTCCAGGCGTTGGGGAAGGAGAAGCGTTGTTCGATGTAGTGGCAGAAGCAAGCGCAGGAGGCAAGCTGGAGGAGGATGATCCTGATCCATTGGCATTGCTGGATCCTTGGTTGCCCGATGAATGGTTGCCGCCACCAACTCCATCATAGCTAGAGCTGGCCGCGAGATGTACGCCAATGGGCGTCGCCGCCGTCCAAAGTCCAGATGAGTAGCCTTGATGTTGGGCGGTACTGTACTCGAAGAGAGGGTTGGTTGGGCCAGACCATATCGGAGGCTGCGCACTGGGTGGTATCCGCAAGATGGCCTCGAATGACGCAGCCAAGGTATCGGTGGCTTCTACATCGACATCAGAGGTTGCATTCGAGGCTGATCCGGCGTTCCACCAGCGCACAGCGCCATCGTTAATCCTGGTGAGAGGACGGCCATGACCATCCACTTGAGCTTCGAATCTCGACATGGCCGCAAGGGAAGAGTCTGAGGGATTGAAGAAGCTGACTGAGTCTGCAGGCGCCGAAGCTGTACCCGGCATGGCAGCGATATCGGATCCCCATGTGGCAGAAAGTTGTGAAGGTGCTGCGCGGATCGAAGCCGTCGTAGAAAAGTTCATCGCGCTCGACGACCACGACGACGATGACCGGCTGACGTACTGTGACGACGACGGGTTGCTGGCGATCCAAAGCGACCGCCTTGGCTTCGGACATCTGACAATCGGTAGCGATATCGGAATAGGTCTAGGCACGTTGTTGTGGGGCTGCATGGTATACCTTGCCTCGATTCTAAGAGGCGAGGCACGCGCAGTAGATGATGTCGAAGATGATGTCGTTGCTGCTTCAATCGGCTCAGCAAGCACGGATGCAGCCGTCGAGTGGTATGATGGCGGCGGTGGCGATTGCAACGTAGGTTCCATGAATGCAGACGCGGTTGGTACTGCGTAGGAGCCATGACCTTCTTCGGCAGAGGCGGTCCTTTTCATGGAGCGAGCAGCAGGGCGACTGGGACCAGCATGGTGCACTGAGCGACCTTGCCAGCTCTGACTTGGTCCGTATGGGGATGTCCCGGAAGACTCGACAATCCCCTCGGAGAAGTCGTTGTACCGGTCGCGACTGGCCCGGGCAGAGTGGCCGGCAGTGCCATCAGTCGCAGCAGGAGAAGTGGATGCTGCGGCATCTATACTGAGCGCACGAGACCGCTGTCTGGCTTGATGGGCATGGTGATGTAGGTGTGCAGCAGCGGCATTGCGCCTGACGAGGATGGATGCCCTCGTCGAATTGGATGCTCGCGCCCACAAGTGATGATGAGAGGGCAGCTTGGTCATGGCGGCAGGCTTCTATGGCCAATGGCCACGAATTCGAAGCGGCTGCAGCCAGTGAATGATGACAGCGTCGATGCGAGGGTGGGAGTGGTGGTGTGGATCACAATAAGCGCAAAGAAGGAAAAAGGTAAATGGACGCGATGGCGAGGCGGGCTAGGGAAGGAAAGCTGCACTTAGAGTGGGGTATCAATCAGCCAAGCGTCAATCGGTCCTGAGCGCATCCTCTGATCCTCAGCGTCCCTTGGCCCATTGCCCCATTGCCCTCTTGCACTGATTCCCCGCGAATCGGGCGGCGCGCCAAGCGGAGGCAGGCGGGCGGGTGGGCAGGCGGGCAGGCGGGCAGGCGGGCGGCCACGGGAGCAATCGGGAACGCGGACCCGCAAGCGGCGGGCTAGTCACGCGGCCCAGTTTGAATAGTACTGGCCATGGCGCGTCTGAATACAACTTGGCCTCCCGGGCATATAGGGTGCTATTCAGCTCGAAGAAAGGGCCACTTTGACGCAGCATGCCGTGCCAATCTACGTGCCTGAAGCCTCTTCTTTTTCTAGTCGATTATTGCACAAGATGCGATTGGACAGGTGTGGCGCGAAAACAAGACGTGATGGTGAATCGTAGGACATTCCCCGCACGCCGCGGGCAGGGCTGCGTCAAGACGATGTTGCCGCCGCTGTCGCCGCCGCTGTTGCCTTTGCGCTCGCCTCTGCCTCTGCCTCCTGTCGCTCATTCTCCTCGACCCTGCCTGCGACACCGTCCAACGTCTGCTTTCCCGCTTCGCCATGGCGCCTGGCCTGCCGTTCCTCCAGCACCTTGCGCAAATCGGCCAGAACGTAGGTGTCCAATTCGCTCTTGCACTTCGCAGGGTCAACCTTGCCCTTGTAGTAATCCGTCTCGCAGATGGCCTCGTTGGTCTTGGCTCGCGAAGCTGCCTCCTTGATCTTGATGATGACGTTCCTCGCGAGACCCGGGCTGTTGTTGTTCCACTCCAGCGAGTTGAGGCAGTACTTTGTGTTGCCAATGTGATTGTCAAACGCCAGCGCGTACTTGAGCCACTTTGGGACAATGACATCTGCGATCGACGCCGGTGGCTCCGGCGAGAAGCACGATGGGTTCTTCTCGGGACCTCGCGCCAGCATCGAAGACGTCACATTACCATTCTTCATGATCCGCTGAGCGTCATGCCAATTCCACGAGTCTCCATTGTGGCATACAGGCATCTTGCCATTGGTCTCCTCGCGCACCGTATCCACAACTTCACTGATCCTGTCCAGGAGCGCTGGCTCACGCGGCCGCATCTCCTTTGTCCGGCAGTGAATCGTAATGGCATCAACGGCGCCGGTGCGGCAGATTTTGCGCACCAGATCCTTGGTCGCTTCCATCGTGGGGAGTAGGCGCAACTTGCATGTAACTGCAATGTGGGGCGGAGCGGCCCGGCGCATTGCGCGAAGGATGTCGCAGAGGAGGTCTGGCCGGGGCAGCAATCCAGCGCCCATGCCTCCCGTAGTGGAGAAGTTCTTGGGGCAACCGCAGTTGAGATCGACACCGGCCACGTCGTCATTGGCCGTGACCAGCTTGACGGCTTCGTACGCCCACGCTGGTGTGGCGCAACCCAGCTGGAAGATGACATAGGGGCGCTCAATCGGATGTGTTGTAAAGACAGACTTGTGGTCCTTGACAAAGTGGACCGCTCCCGTTTGCTCATCAACGATACGCTGGGCGCCCATGATTGCTCGATCGACAATTTCGGGTCCCCATACTAGGTCCGCTCCGTATTCGAGGGAAAGCAGGCGGGTCGGCAGGGAGCCGATTCGAACCATTGGAGCCAAGAAGAGACCCTGGCGGTAGTTGACAACAGAGGTCGACTTGGGGAGCTCGGCAGGGAAGTTGGCCGGGTCATAGGAGGACTGCAACTCCGGGGGCAGCTCCTTCTTGAACTTGGCGCCGTTAGGCAGCGGCGGCTCCTTGTCCGCAGGGGGGTTCCTAGCTGTCACTTTCGAGCCGTCAGATCCGGCCGCTTCGGCTTCGACTTGAGCAGCAGGACCCGATGGCGAGGTTGTCTCTTCGGCAGGGGGAGGCTGCACACGCTGCTTTTTCAGTGGCGCTTCGCCCTCGATTGAAGCCCGCCTAGCAGAGGAGGCCGAAGCAAGCTGAGAGATGCTTCCAGAGGTCGAAGTTGAGGTCGAAGCCGAGCTTGCAGCCTCCCCTGGAGCGGTTTGAGTGTGCAAGCTCATCTTGACGGGTGAGCGAATATCGAGTCGAGTGTGTGGGGTGAGAGGTAAGAAGGGGCGGCGGGGAAGGGCCAGGTGAAGGACGGGCGCGTGGCGGGGAAGGCTGGTGGCTACAGCCGAAATATGACCTAGGGATGGTGGACGCACAGGTCTCATATAGATGTGCAGCGTCGTCGGGGTACGGCTGCGTCAGTTGGAGATGTGCATCAAGCAACCAGGGAGAGGAAGTAGGAGAAACACAAACTGACACCGACCGCAAGACCTTCCAGGCGCGGAATAACGAGATTTTGGGCGCTCGGCCGAGGTGGCCGGTACCACCGCCTAACCGCCTAAAACCCCCTGTATGCTCGGTATGTTCGCCCTCAAGCTGCTCCTCACTTCGGTGGGTCTGAGCACACGGAATCGAGTCAGTTCTGGTTGTCTGCTCATTCGAAGACGTCATTTGTTGGCAGGCGATGGAAGGCGATGGAAGGCAGACCTCCCCGAAGTGGCATTGAGGGACTTGCGCGCGAGGAGCCCTGCACCTGCCCGTGCCTCCCTTCCCAGCGGCAATGGATGATGCTGTTCACGAGAATTGACGACCTTCCGCTTGAGTATGCCGGCGTCACCTTCGTCGAATGTCGAGTATTGCCCTGAATTGGATTTCGTGACTTTGCCTAGGACTAGAATTGTGTCATTGGCGGCGGAGTAAAGTCAGTGAGGACGCAGGGTGGTCTCGCTCCGCTCACGCGCGCGGCGGCGCACGGCCACGACGCCCTCGACTGACGGGTGGCAGGCCCAAGGACGCATATTGTATTGTACATCCTTGGTCTGTCTCTTGACGACGTCGTGGTTTGAACCTTACAATACAAGGATCATCAGGGCACCGCACAGACAGTCTTCAATCCCTCAGCACCATCATCAGCCATGCCTCCCAAACCCACCATCGAGGACGAGTTCGACGATGACACCGACGTGCGTATTCGAGGCGAGCTTTCCCATCTCTTGTCGGACAGTATCCTGACGTCGCGTGCCTTGCCTCCTGCTCCTCCAGTTTGCCCTCCCCACTCCTCCGCCAGCAATTGGGACAGGGGGTACTCCAGGCATGCCACAGATGACTCCCCAACAGATGCAGGCTTTTCAGCAGATGATGGCGGGCGGAGGAGGGGCCGGTCCGTCGACCGCTGGCGGCGGGATGCCTCCCATTCGCCCAACGCCGCGCGACCTCCAGGAAGACGAGGGCGATGACGACGCTGCCAACTCTGAGTCGAAGCAGTGGATCACACTTTATCCCGTCTACTTTGACGCAAAGCGCTCTCACAAGACCGGAGAGAGGCGCGTCAATTGGCAGCACGCTTCTCTGTTCCCACACAGCTTCGGCATCGCCAAGGCCGTGTCGCGACTGAACCTCCTCTTTGCACACGAACCTGCCAAGACTCACCCGCGTGATTGGGAGAACCCTGGGCGCGTCAAGGTCAAGCTGCTGGACGCTGAGGGCAACAAGGTCCATTCCAAGATTCAAAACAGGAAGCAGCTCATCAAAGCAGTCGCACCCCTGCTTCAGCAATTCTGCGGCGGCCCCCCGCCCCTGGAGCTGCCCAAGCGAGAGAAGAAGAAGAAGGAGGCGCCTGCGAAGACGAGTAAAGCCAGCGGCAGCAAGGCAGCAAAGGTCTCCAAGTCTAGCAAGACGGAAGCGCAACAGCCTGCCGAGGCAGCCACTCCGGAGACGTCGACTGGCGCCAGCTCCAAGGTGCCGCCGTTTTCTGCGGGATCCTCGACGTACGCTGCTCATCGATACAGAGCCAGTCTTCTGCAGCCCTACATGCCACCACCGTCCATCCGCCTGCCCCCGCACTCTCCGGCGCTCTCGGCCGATTTGCTCAACATGGACCTTAACAGCGCCATGGGCGGCAACCCTCCCGGAGCGGGTGGAGGTGCCGCCAATCCCATGGGGGCACTCGGTAGTATGATGGGCAATTTGGGCTTTGGCCAGGAAGACGAGGAGGACGCAAGTGGAGCGCAAGGTGCAGACGCGGCAGATGCAAAGGCGAAGCACGACCCGTTCAAGGGCATGGGGCGACGCGGTCGGAAGAGGGTGGTCAGGGTGGGAAGATGAGCGGGGTTGCCTGTTCGCCATCTGTGAGGGGCGCGTTTCCTCTACGCTGGTTTGGAGGTGTACAAAGAATGGGATTGAATGGAAAATGGGGGACCAATGCTATCATCTGCTGTGTCCCCTCGATTAAAGGCGCCTGGAATCTACAGGGGAGGCAGTGGTGCGCCAGTGCCCGAACGATTGAACAAGATGTCCTTGAGGCTGCAGGTGAAGCGAGGGATGGATGGTAGGCGTGAGGGTTGAGGTGGTCAGTTTTCTGAATGTATGCGGAGCCTACCTGGCACGCGTCGTGACTTACACCTGCGTCATGAGGCCATGCTGGGCCTCTGTAGAAATCTTTGTACCGTCACGGGCTGCCTTGGCTAGCGGCGTCTCCTCCTCTCGCCTTCTAGAGTCTGCGACCATCTTGTTGATCCTGGCCTCGGGCGTCAAAGGCTCTCCTCCCGCGCCGCTGGCGCTGCCAACGGGACCACTACCTCCTCCACTACCATTTGCCGGTCCTGCATTGGCATCGCCCGGGGGACGAGCAACTGGATGTGTGGTATTGCTCTTGGCACTGACGCTGCTCTTGGCTTGGAAGAGCTTCTCGCCGAGGTCCTTGACTTGACCGGTCATGTAGTCGCGGTTGACGAGCAAGGGGCTCTGGCTGAGCGTCGCCACCCAGTACTTTTCCCACAGCATGCTGAGCACCTTTTCGTCCAGGGAAGACTTGAAGTGCTCGACCTTGAGGGGATAGTATGCATTGGCGTGGACGCCAAAGTCTTCAATTTTGGACAGCGGAATGGATTGGTATTCCGACGCAGATGCATTTGGCGGCTTGTAGTTGGCCGGGTACGTTCGAAAGGCACCAATGTCGACGCGACCAGCCGAGATGGTTCGGTTGGGGTCGATGACGACGGCCACGAATGGGTCCTGGAACTGCTGATTGGTCATTTGGGTATTGACGTCGATGCCAGACAACCAACAGCCATATCCTGGATGAGAGTGATACCAGCCAATGGCGTTCTCAAGGCGGCCGACTTGCTTGCTGCCTTCGAGGTACTCGACCATGTACTCATAGGCTTCGTTTTGAGCATTGACGCGGGTCTCTGTGCCCTGTACGGGGAGTGCAAAGGCATCCATGACGTAGAGGGTACGATTGGGAATGTCGACTTTGCCCTGCATGAGACCCATGATCTCGTATATGCCACCCGATCGTGCGTGCATGACCATCTTGATCAGGGCGACGGCGGAGATGCGCACCGTTTGGAAGAAGTGCGGGTCCTTCTTCCATGGCGCAGCATTGAGGGCCTCCCTCTGCTGTTGATTGTCAAAGTGGAAGATGGAGTCCTTGAGGGGGTCAAGCTGTACCATGTCGTTGTTGAGCTCCCATGTTGCTCGGGCTACGGCCGAAGAAGGGCCTGCCATTGTTGAGACGGAAGCAAACGGTTACGGTACAATACGAGCCAACCTCGAGCTTGCCGTTTCTTTGTCTGGTGGCACAGTGTCCAGCGCCTTGCTGAGGTAGTATGGGTAAGGGGAACGTCTATGCGGAAGTACACGATCGGTGAGGTGTGAGTAGGCGATCACTTTGCGAATTCGCAGTTGCTGCCATCGTCGTCGTTCGTCGTGACGGCGAGGGGTTGGGCTACAATGCAGCAACCAACTGCGACGGACTCGCCCCCCCCCCCGTCCCACTTCCGACTCGTGTGGCCCTTTGTGGAGAAGGACGCGTAGGTACAATACGGCGCGCGTGCAAGGGGGCGACCGAATGGCAGCAGAGGCGGCAGCGGGCGTGGGAAGCGCAGGCAAGCGCAAGCGGGCTGGCGGGCCGTAGGCGGACAGCTCGGGCAGCCAGCCAGTCAAACACTCCCGTTAGGCAGGCACACAAGCGCAAGCAGGCACACACGCACGAGAGGTTGTCCGGACAGGACAGGACAGGACAGGACAGGAACTCAGACGCTTAGATGCGCTACAACGTGTGCCAAGACCAAGGGCAATCGGACAGAGAGAGAGACACAGACTGACTGACAGACACGCAGCATCTCGCACATCTCGCAACCTCCGACAGGGCAACGACGACGGACAGACAGACGGACTGAACTGGCCGACGGACGGTGGTGACGTTGCCTTGCGCACTTTTCCGCCCCCCACCCCACCCCCACCCCCAACCCCCCGCTTGTCTCTCTCCTCAACGCTTTCAACCTCCTTCGAGTAGTACCCTCACAACTCGTCCAATTTTGGCCAGCAGCAACCTCGGGCTATCTTCGGGTTTCTTCGTCGCACGGCATTTGGATCAAGCGATTCAACCACCGTATCGCCTGTGCGCGGCCATTGTACGCGACGTGACTCCCACGCAACCTTCCGCACTCGCCCGGCCCTCGCCCGCCCCCCTCAACCCCGCCCCACCTTGACTTTGCCAGCCGCCGCGGCTGAATGATCCTCCCTCCTCACCCCTCCTCCCCCATATCCATCCACTTCTTTCTTCCAACAGAAGATCTTTTGCGAAGACTGAGCCCATCACCATCATGGCAAGGATATGAACACCCTGGCCACCCCTACCAAATCAAAGGACCGCGATGCTGAGCACTCTCGGTCCCAATCACCGTCTCGCCCACAGGCAGGCGGCCCCAGCTCTTCCGCCAGCGCGAGATTCTTGAGCGCCAGCCAAGTCTCGCAGGCGCCCAACAAGGTCAGCTGTCTCGCCTGCAGACAAAGTAAAGTCAGATGCTCCGGCGGCGTCCCCTGCCAAAGATGCATCCGCCTGGCCAAGGAATGCCAGTACCAACAACATCGACGCGGTCGCTTCTCGGACAAGCGCGTCCAGCAACTCGAAGAGACCGTCGAGGCATTGACGCGGGAGATTCGCAACCTTCGCAGGAATAGCAACACCAGTCCCGGCCCAAGCAATGCAACCGCCGCCGAAATTCAATCAGCAGCGTCATCTGCATGGTACGATCCCGCAAGAAGTCCACGCTTCAAATCGCGACGGAGCGGCTCTCTCCACTCCGATGACCAGCAGGGCGAGGATTCCGACTCGGATATGCCGTCTCCTGCAACATCCGAACAGACCTTTAGCCCTTCCTCCCGAGTCCCTGCGGGAGAGGCTTCTCCCTCGCGAGATCCCGGACAGCCCAGCGACTCGTCTCTGAGATCGCTTCGCCACACCCGTGGCCTCTCGAGCGGTGCAAGCAGCGATCAGGAGCCACGCAGAGGCGGTGATGACGGTCTGCCCATGCTTTCCAAACCACTCGAGCTCTTGGCCCACGCCAGTCACCAAGCTAGAGAGCAGGACAAAGCTCAGGGCGAAGGTTCGGGTGATGGCAACGAGGTAGCAGCTTCTTGTGCCACAGGCCTTGTCGGATCTCCTCGATCTCCCGATCGGTCAAACTCGAAGAACACCGTTGCTGGTCCAGGAAGAGGTACAGCATTCTTTTCCATTGGACTCTGCACTCCTCGACATGATCGGGGCAGTCGCTTTGATCCCATCGATCGGGGTTTGATCACCATCGACTATGCAGTCAAGCTGGTCAGCATCTTTGTCGAAAAGCTCGACTTGCCAATTTCTCTCCTGGACCCCACGCTTCATACCTTTGCATTCATACGCAGCCGCTCCGCCATCCTGCTCACTACGATGTGCTGGATATCCGCCCAATTCGTCCAGAATGGCGCCAAGACCGCCGCCCGCCTGGAGTCGCATCTCAAGGAAACTCTCATACCTGCCGTTCTCACGCAGGGCTACCGGTCGGTCGAAATTTGCCAAGCCATGATCATCCTCGCTGCGTACCATCCTCCGACGCCGACCCTATGGGAAGATCGCTCATGGAGCTATGTTCACGCGGCCATTGGCATCGCTTCCGAGCTTGGCATGAATAGTCGCCTGGTAGATCTCTGCGAAGAGCGCTCGAGGGACGAGGATCTTGTCAGAAAGGTCCGCAATCGAGAAAGGTGAGTGTGCGGTGGTCGCGATCACGATGTTGATGTCACACTTGCTGACTCAACCCGTCTCTGCCTGCGCTGAAACGCGCCTTCTTCGCCCTTCAGAACCTGGCTCAACATCTGGCTCACAGAGACAAGTCTGAGCGAACATTTGGGTCGGCATCCTACCTTGCGTCTGGATACCCTGATCATGTCCTGTGGAACGTGGCACCAACACCGCTTTGCAGTACCCGCTGATACCGGCGTCGTCGCTGTGACGCAGCTTCGCCTCTTCTTGGCCAGACAGGAGGATGCATTTGACCGGCATTCCAGGCTAGAAGCAGGCGAGCAGAAGCGCTTGCAACTTGATTTCATCGTCAAGAACTCCATGATCGAGCTCGATTCTTGGCTTTCGACGTGGGAAGCACAGCCTGCAAAGGCTGACCTCCGCCCCTTCCGACTTGGAAAGGCCAAGCTGTATTACTATTACGCACGCGTACTCATTCTCACAAAGGCACTCAAGTGTTCCGACGTCACGGGACATCTCCTGGACATGTATTATGCCGAGTCGGCCATCTCTGCCCTCGCCTTTCTTTCCAATTACATCGACAAACTGATACCGGAGGGCCTCAACTGGGGTCACAACCCAACCGTGGTCACGCCTTGCTACGTCTCTGCCTTGCTCATCTGGTTGTCCGCGAGCATACCAAACGTGGAGCACAGGCTTGGCCTCGACACCGAACGCTGCTTCGGCATGATCGAGACCCTCGTCAATGCGATGGAAGCAGCCGGCAAATTCACGCCTCATCGACGAGGCATTGCCGGCAGCTACGCTCCGTACTTGCGGCGCATCTTGGAGGCTGCTCGTGCAGCTCGATCCCGGCCTAGAGACGAATCCGGTGTCCTGCTCGAGTCGGAGCAGACTCAGACACAGGCCCCACAGATGCAGCCTCATGGAGGGGGCGATCCAGCTGATCACCCCTCCTTGCCTGCCACTCCACGCACTCCACAGCCGCATTTAGGGCATCGCTCCCTGCCTGCTGCCTGGCCCTCCCCTCACTCATCGGCGTTTGGTGGTGGTGATGTACCAGCGAGTGGCACATCTCAGGTCCAAGTCGCAACTTCGATGCCTGTCAGCTCCCAACAACCGCAGCAGCCACTTCAGTCAACGTCTCATGCGGGGACTACGTTTGCAGCATTCTTCCCAGGCTCCACGGCTAGAAGTGGTCAGCTTGGTCAAGATCCGGAATCCGTGCACCAGCCACGCATGACATCGAGCAGCTTCATGGACTTTCCGAATGCCTTTTTCGCAAACCGCTCCGTCACGCAAGCTAACACTGCACACCCGCTGCCTGCCAGTTCTGCGGGCGCACCTGCAACGTCCGTGGCAGGTCTGATGCGCTCGACGAGCGGGGATGTTCCTCCGCACCACGAGGCCTTTGGCCAGGGGTTCAGCGACGCTGGACAGACCGCGCCGCTCAATCTCACATCCGTGGGCCTCAGCGCCGTCCCGATCCCTGGACCTGGCCCAAATGGCATCGGCATGCTTGGGCCCCCTGGCTTTGCTGGCATGGGGACAGGTCTCAATCACGGTTTTGCAATCGACGATTCGGAGCTCGACGCACTCATCTTTGGGCCGGAATTCATGCCGATGCCGACATTTGACCCACATGGGCAGAAGCACTCGCAGCAGTCGCAGCAGGCATCGCAGGCATCGCAGCCCGGGATGTACACCGTCGAAGACGCAGCCGCAAAGCGCGGCGGTAGTGTTGATGCTAGCAGTCTAGCAGGAGGCGGAGGAGGCGCGCATTTAGTCCTCCCGCATCATGCTCGCCCATCGCCAAGTCCTCATCAGCAATTCCACCGCCCCCCGTACCACTCCTACACCCACACGCAGTAGCAGGCGCAATTTGCGTTGTCAAGTGGGGCCTCTTTGCCCCTCGAGAGTGTCAAGATTGCGGCGGGCTCGTTGAACGCTCGAGCACCAGCACCAGTGACCACCTCTGATACCGAGTACTTGCTCTTTTCCGCTTCCGCGCGCGCGCAAGACCCCACTATAGAACGTCCACTTGCACTCCTTCATCCCGTGTCTCCTCGCCAATTTCTTTCCCATATGTAGACCGTATCCACGCCCTTCTTTCTTGTCTCATTCGAATCCCCTCGCATGCCCCTGTGCAGCCGCAACACATTCACACGTCTTCTCTCATCTTGTCACAGGGGCATACAAACGCAACAGCTTGCCATGTATGCCCAATTTTGGCTGCGCGCGCCGCTTTCAATGCGTGTATCATCGTGAGTTGTCATTTGTGCAAGCGAGGCTGGAGGGAATATGGTGACAATTGGTAGCAGAGCAGGCAGGGCAGAGCAGAAAGGTTTCACGTATATGTCGGACTGGAGAGGAGCGTGGGAGCGGATCGGACTACTACTAGGCATACCGCTTCACGTCCTCCTCATTGGGGCCGACTGGATCGGAGCTGGCAGCCAGGTTGCACTGGTGAAAGATCCTGACGTCCGTCTCCTTGAATGCGCCCACGACGGAGTGAAGCACCCCCTGATTGTGGAAGAGGCACATGTCTCCCTCTTTCCAGTCGTGCGCATAGACCTTTTCCGGGGCGATGGCGGGCCTCTGCAGCCGGTAGACGAGGTCCCTGACGGCCTTGATGTCTGTGATGTGAGCGCCGTCTGGGTAGAGGGATGCGTCGCTGCGCTTTGCAGATTCTGGGAGGGGCGAGATGATGATTTCCTGGATGGCAGAAGGGTGGACCTGGAAGTGCAGCTTGCCGGAGACGGGGTTCTTCCAGAGCTGCAGGACGGGCATGGTGGGAATGGGGGAGTCGCCGTCGGTCAGCGATCAGGCCCCAGTGCGCTGCATCGCACCGCACGCCATATCAGGTAACTCACCATGGGCAGCGTCTTGATCTTGCTCTCCTCCCACGGCGGCAACTCGTCCAGCGGCAGCTCCTTTCCTTCCGAGACCAAGCCAAGACCCATGGAGTTGGACGCGGCTTTGCTCATCCAGACGTAAGGGTGAGGGGCGTAACGAACCTTGGAACGCACGGCCAGGCTCTGCTCCTCGGGAGAAAGGTCCTCGAACATGGCGATTCCGCTGACGAAGGCCGTTGTGCCCAGGGGCACGGGAAGCGTGTCGCCCGAGCCATCGTCGTAGCGGAGGGTTTGCGGCTCGCGCTTGGGCACAGACAGGGCATACAGCGTCGTCACGCGAGGCGTCGAGAGGTCGTACAGTGCTGAGTCGATGTGCCAGCGGTAGAACCTGCATGGAGGTGCAGAGGAAACAGGATTCAAGCCAAGCACATATGAGTGTCTTGGGCCACGTAGACATGATCGCGGCGCGCCCAAGGCGCCACTCACCTAGTGAACTTCTCGTCCTCCTCGTCCGACACCTTGGTCTTGTGGAAGGTCTTGTGATGCGGGTGCTTGAGCTTGATGTTCTCAAGCCCCTCGTGCTCGGGCACAAAGCCATTGCCAATCACCTGTACCTGTGGCTGCCTGGGAATCGTCTTGAGGTCCGGATGGAGAATACTTTTCTCCTGTCGGCCCTTGTTTCCGTGGCCGTACGACGTCGACGACGGGTCGAAGCGGCGGGTGAGCTCGTACTGCTTCTCCGGGGAGAGCTTCGTGTTGGGGAAGACGAGGACAGAGTGCGTGTAAAGGGCGTTTTCGATCTCCTTGAAGGTCTCGTCGGTGAGGTTGGCGAGGTCGACGCCCTGTGCGAGGCGGCCAAAGTCGGGGTGGAGCTTGCGCTCGGGTGCGCCGGGCAGCGTCTGAGCTGGGAGCGGGGCGAGTTCAATGGCCATTGTGGGTGGCTTAGTGGTTGGCGGCGGAGAGGAGTGGCGTGGGTGAGTGGCGTGGGTGCGTCGAACGTGCGGACGGGGAAAGGACTGATCTACCAAGCTGCGCCCACTCCGCCACCTTTATAGCATCTCCACCCCAAGACTCTCCCCACCCCCCTGGCCCCCACTTCCGATCATCACACCCTACTCCGTCTGCAGTCGGCGAACCCAAAGAGCCGATAAGCTTCAGTCGAGGTCCGTCTCTGCCGCCCCAGCGGCAACTCCGCTTTCCCGTCCCCTCGAAAGCGAATTGAAATCCAGGTGCGCACGAGCCCACGGCGTATACATACTGCTCTCGCTCTCCCGTCATTGAAAGGCCACAGCCGCTCTGCGTCGATAATGCACGCCCGCCCGCCCGCCACTCCACGCGCCAGACGCGCACGCACGGCAACCCACGCCCAGGGGCGCCGCCCGCCCGCCCGCTCGTCTGACTGGCCCTGCCTGCCTGGGGTGCGGGATCCCGCGGCCCGCGGCCCCACGCAACGCAGTCGAGGCGTCGGAAGCAGCGGGAGGAGCGTCACGAGGGCGGGAAATTTCTCCTCTTCTCCGCGGGAAGCGGTTAGGAAGACCTCGCCTCGCTCGACATTTGGGTCTCTTGTTTTTGTTTCGAAGAAAGGACCTACGACGAACAAAGGGCGAGAAGACGGCAAGTGGAGACGAGACGAAGCTCCGCCCTCGGTACGCGACAGGAACACTGAGCGCACGACAGGGTCCATGTACAATATGCGCGCATGTTGGATTCCACGCGGCCAAAAATTCGAAGGAGCCAAGGCCTCGGATGTCAGGGTGTGACGGTGACCCAATGGGAACATCTTGTTTCCGTACATCCGCGGAAGCCCCACAGTGCGTGGCTAGGGACGCATACGGACGGACGGGTTCCTGAAACGTCGGCGCGGGAACATCCCTGCTGCCCGCGGTCTGTACCTGACCCAGACGTACTGTAGTTCAGCACGGGAGGATGCGTTGGGCAGGCACAGCCGTGCAAGCACTTCCATGGGCGTGAGCCATCAGAATCAGATTCACTCTCGGGTGGACACAACAGAATGTGTTTCATTGTCGGGAATCATCTGGAATCAAGGATGCAGAGTTGGATACACGGCGAGCATCGTACACTTCTCGGAGCCAGATTGGATACACCTTTACAAGACGGACATGAGAATGGTGTCGTAAGAACAGGGACAACGGAGCGCGAGAGCAAAGCGCTCATGTGACGAAGGACGGCGTGCGGGGACGGTTGACCCGTTTCGAGTGGGCATACATATACCAGCCGCGGAGAGCTCGGCGACCCGCGATGTCCTCCGTGTGTCAATGGCGCCGAGGCGGCGCTTCGAGGGTATTTTCGACCGTTGCAGGGAAAAGGCAGCCCGGGCAAGCTCAACCGGCAAGCAATGGCAGCGCCTGGTCCACCCAGGCTCCCGTGCGGGCCCGCCCTTGCCCATTCGTCGAGACCCGCGGCGCCTCGTCCTCCTCAAGAAAATACACAAAGATGTCGAGGATGGTGGAGTAGCCGATGTGGTTGGTGTGTACCAGCTATGTCGTCCGACTAGCAGGGCTGGGAGCCCTTGCCAAGCGAGAGAGGTGCGGCGGACGAGGAAGTTTCCGCGGCAGAGAGGCTACCTGAGCCTAGACTGAGCATATGTGAGGTATGGAAGCGTCAGGAGGCGGCTTGATGGCGGCGGCCTGGCTTGTCGATTGGGGACGGGGCAGCGTATGGGACGCCATCTTCTCGAACATGGCAGTAGGGGACTGGGAAAGGACCTCGTTGGGACCTTGGGAATTCTCTCCGAGAATCTTTTGCACGTCGAGCTGGGAGTAGCCGCCGCGAATATTGGGACTTCATCTTCTGCACGGGACCAGGCGAGCGCAGACGCCTGTACGCGTGCGGAATACAAAGCAGTCCGGCTCAGGCCAAGCTGTGCTGCTGCCTTGCTGCGTTTTCGCGCAGCCAGGCGAGGCTCTTGGCGGCCCTCTCGTTCCACTTGTTTTGTTCCTGCTCCCTGAGCTGTCCGAGGGATGGTCGGACCGGCACCGGCACGTCCTCGGCCGCAGCAGCCTTGTCCGCGACCTTGGCTGCGGCTTGCGCTCGGTCGGGCAAGGCCGCCTTGAGGAAGGGGAAGATCTTGACCTTCTCTGGGTCAAAGACGCCTGCGACCGAGTAGACGTCCTGTGCGAAGCGAGTACGCACATCCTCGACGCTCTCGCCCAGTACGACCATGGCCGAGCCTACAAGGCTTTCGGCGACGTTCTGCCCGGGCTGCAGCGCTGCGTGGTCAACGCCCAGGAGACCCCCGCCAAGCTCGACGCGCCCGGCGACTTTGCCCAGGAGCGCCTGGTGGAGGTGCTTCTCGCGGACAGAAAGGCGGCGGGCCAGGCCCTGTCCTGGGATGTCCTCGGCGACGATGAGGTAGTGCTTCAGAGGCTTGTCCGCTGGGAGGGGAGACGCCCACGGCCCGGCTTCCGAAGCGGAAGCGTCTCCTGCTGCGGCCTCGAGCGGGGGAATGTCGGCTGCAACGGCCTGCCGTGTGCTCTGAGATGTGTGCAGAGTGCGCGCGGCAGCAAGAGAGGGGGAGGTTTGACGGGCAACGGGGAGGCGGAGCCCTCGAAGGGGTACGGTGGTGCGAATCATGGCTGGCGGGTGTTGGTGGGCGGTTGGTCTGGTCAGCAGGAAAGGCGGAGGTGGGAAAGAAAGTTGGGCGGGGTCGCGGGTCTCGGACGGGTTCGAGACACGGCCAATATATAGACAGGTAGGCGTCGCCCACAAGCATTTTTTCAAACGGCCCGCAATGGTCTCTGACGGGGCCTCCCCGGAGTGTTGAAGAGCGTGGGAGCCAACGATGACCTAACGAGGCTTCATTTGCGGGGCGACGCGACTACTTTATGCCGGCACGCCAATGCTGCCGCGGAGCACGCCTTGCACGGCATGGGCACGCCCACAATGATTTATTTTTTTCTTGTCCTCTCCCCAGGGCAGCTCAGCTCGTGGGAGGACGACGGCCTCGAAGGTCCACACTCGCTGCCGTCGTGCCTGGGCTCACGGCGGGAGTCTATCCGTTGTTGCCCTGAAAGCGCATGGCAGCTGCTTTAGCTCTGCCTCGGCTCTGGGCCCCGTGGGGCTCGTGAGAAGTCCAGAGCAGTCCGAGGTCGTCGAGCTGAGCTGAGCAGCCCGAGCACCCGTCGTCTTCCGCCGCCAAGCAGGGCCTTATCTCTCTTTTGCTCCTCGGCGGCTGAATTGCCGGTCACCGACCGACCAAGTGCAAACAGGCGCACAGGCATCTTGCCGCGCGGCGGGCCCTAGCGCCATGCCACGCGTCCCGGTTGAGGGCAACAAGTCTCACTCATCCGAGACGGAGAGAGGGCAGATTCCAGCTCAGCTCAGCTCGTGATGGCAGATGGGCAATGCACGCACGCACCGTGAGGGTGGCAAAGACGGACAGTGATGGTGGGCTGGGGCTTGGGGGCTTGCGTTCAAGAGGGCAGCGATCTTGCTGGTTATGTACGTTTAAGATTGTTTACCTCATATCGAAGGCGAGATGGCCGAGTGGTTAAGGCGCTGTCTTAAGGTAACTGATTCTAAGGTCGGATTTGATTCTGGCCGGCAGTGGGTAACCGCGTGGGTTCGAGTCCCACTCTCGTCATACCTTTTGCCCCGGGGTGCTTCTGCCGGAGCTCTTTGAGCGGCCTGGCTGCTTGCTTTAAGCCCAACTGCTCCTGCTTGGGCCTCTGGCAGCTCACTCTGCGCCCCTGGCCCATGTCTCGGCGACTTGTGCCAAGGGCGCTCCGGCGGCGGGGACGATGGGTCAATTCTTGACTCGCGGGTTCGAGACCCACTCAAAAAACAGCTTTTGGCCCGGATTCTTAACTCGTGGGTTCCAGTCCCACCGGGCGAAATCTCTTGGCCTGGACCCACAGGCGAAATCATAGGAAGCGGAAGATTGAAGAGGGCTTGGCCAGGTCTTGTGGGTCGCAGCGCCCAAGTGGTTGGTGCGTGTCTGTCGACACAATATGCATGAACCTACTCAATGTCCCCGCGTTGGGGAATAAGCCGCACAGTTCTCGAATGGAGGGGAAGAACCCGTGATGCGGTTGAGCCTGCGCGGCGAAGGTACGGGTACGAGTGCGGATGAGGTGCTTCCGTCCAAGGACTCTGAGGCCCCGATTTTGAGCATAAGCTCTCTGTGTCTTTTCACTTTTGCCCGAGGACATCTCTAGGTCCAAGTTCTGCTTGCTTTCGCCTGGGGCTCGGCCATTCGACGGACCACGACAGCACTTGCTGAGGCACTGTGCGCTTACAACACTACCATTTGCGCCTCACTTCTGCCCGCGCAACCAAGAAGGACCGGGCGGGCGGAGAGGCCTGGCCAGCCGGCTCGCACACACATGTCCACGGTGTATCACAGCAAGGGGGCACCAGCACTGGTCAGTCGGGTCACACACCAAGACGTTGCGTGGAGCTGAGTAGCATTTTGGATGGTTTCAGTGGAGCGTAGCCCAGAAGGAAGAGAAGCGTATGACAGGATGCATATGGAGGGGACATGTGGTTGTAGGAGCGCGGGCGCGAAGCAGAGGAATGTGGTGCAAGAGGTTCGCAAGTTCCCGGATGGAGAGCTAGGCGACCATCCAGCATCCCGCTGGGCACATTCCACCGCCTTGCTTTTCGCAAACCATAGTGGAATCGCAACGCCGAGACGAGCTCGCCGTCTGTCCTCCCACCTCGTACTGCCTGCGAAGCTCCGACTCAAATCGTGACTACACGGGTGGCGCACCGGCCGCCGACTTCACCTCACCATCTTCGAAGGCGGGGGGATGCAATTAAGCGCGAGCAGCGGCAATGCGGCGCTGAGCAAGCTGGCGCTTGTTGGCGGGGCGGACGAGGGCCGACGTGTCGGCCTTGGCGACCTCTGCGTGGGGCTCAGCAAGGTGGATCTCGATGTGGCAGGGGTGTCCCTGGTAAGGGTTCACACGACCGTGGGCACGGTACGTGCGGCGGCGCGTCTTGGGAGCCTGGTTGATGCAGATGTTGCGGATGACGAGGGACTCGGTGTCGAGGCCCTTGCCGTCAGCGTTGGCCTCGGCGTTCTTGAGGAGGTTGAGAACGAACTTGACCGACTTGACGGGCCAGCGACCCTGGGTCGTCTTGAACTCGCCAGCCTGCTGGGTGCGGCCGACACCGCCGTTGAAGCGGCGGAAGGGGATGCACTGCTTGCGCTCCTGGACGTTGCCAAGGTAGGTGTAAGCCTTCGAGAGCTTCATGCCCTGGATGGCAGCGACGACCTCTGGTAGGGGACAAAGAGGTGTGTGGGAGGCATAGTGAGATCAGCTTGTTGTTCGCGGTAGTGGCGGTGGTGCTGGCGGCATTTGCGTGCGTGACGGCGTACGCGGAGTGCACACGTCTGGCCACCATGGTGGGCGATCCGGCGACTGTAGCGAAAAGTGATCGCACCAAGTGGCGGGCACATCCACCTCCGGCTGTGGCATCCACGACGGCAGCACCCCCACAATGCTCGGTGGCTGACGTGGTGCGGCACGCATATACGCCGGCGCTGCCTCCGTGTGTGACCTGATCCAGCGCAGCCATGCTTGCCGTCTCCTCTCTCAGTGCGAATGTGCCCACTACACTACCTGCCCTCTATCTTGTCCCTCCCTGGCGCCCGTCCTGATCTTCGCATCGAGTACTAACCGCGAGTGTTCTTGAAGTGAACACGGAGGTACTCGCCCCGAGACTTGGAGGTCTTCTCGGGGACTTTCGAGTCGTCAAAGGCGTAGCGAACCATGGCTAAGAGATGGGAGTGCGGTAGTTTCGCGCGGAGAGACGGCGGTGTGTAGAGCGGTAGATTCGATATGGATGATGAAGGTGTGTAGAGGTCGATTGGAAGAGAATTCGAGTATCCACAAGAAGAGTTCGAGGTTGAGAGAGGGGGTGCAGGGAAGCAGCAGTGAAGAGAAGAAGCGGAGGTCAGAAACCCGTCGAGTAACGGTGTCGGAAGAGTATATACCCACCGCCTGACTTACCTGATGTGTGTGATGAGGGGTTTCTTGAGGAAGAGGGAGGCCGTGAGGGGAAGAAGGTATCAGTGAGATCGATGCCACAATCGTCGTAGACTCGTCGGCGGTTTCGTCTACGCTGGGGAGACACTGACTGGCTGGGCGGCGTGCGTAGGTAGGCGGGTGCCGCGGCGTGGGGGCGTGTTGCGGCCCACCCGCCCGCCATGCAGTTCGGGAAAAGCACGCGCACGTGACGCGCCCTGTCGCGGCAGCCGCGCCGCAGCTGGAAGGCTCCCCCGCCCCACGCGGTCCGGGGCACGGGTCCTGCGCCCTTGGCGGAGCTGCTCGTATCAACACGATTGGCAGACCATATTGTAACTTGAGAGGACGATACAAAGAGACGTGCTGAGCATTGGAACTGGCTCAGACGAGGGACATACCTCAACACAGCAAGAAGACGCACTGTCTATGAAATCATTTGCAGCCCTATGACTCCTCAAGTCTCGCGCTGAGAAAGACGCTGCTGCTAGGCTCTTACGGCTTTCAGGGACTACTGAGCCATATACAAAGAAACGACCTCACGTTCACATCGAATTATTGAGCCTCGAATGCTGTACTAGAGGTGGCTCTCCGCTGTGTTTCTGAGTGTTCACGCCTGCCAATGCTCTCGGAATAGCAGTATTGTAGCTCCTCTCACGGAGGCAAGCCAGAAGGTCTGAGCATCGTCATCGCTTTGCCTCCGAAAGTCTTCTGCTCTGCGTCTCTATATATTTTCTGTTTCGCGCTGCTTCCATCAACGGGCTTGTGGCGCAGTGGCAGCGCGCGGAGTTTGCACTTTCAAGTGCTCTTTCTCTCCGAGGTCTAGGGTTCAATCCCCTACTGGTCCAGTAGCTCCCGGGCTAATCTTTTGCGTTTTCTTTCCACCGTGTGGTGCACTTCTCTTTTGCTCCTCTTCTGCTGCGAAGGGATCGTGTCATGTGGCGGTAGCGCGTGGCGTACGCACAGCGCGTCTAATTGCTGCGAAGTGCGCGGCGCGAAGATCTGCGTCGCGAAGGTGTGGCGTGCGGGTGGGGTGGGGCCTCGCTCTGCACTCCCGGTATTGAATGTTGTGAGGATGAGTCCTTACTGTTGGCGACGAAGCTTGCATTGCGCTACCGGATCGACGCTTTGATTGCTCGACTCGACCACGCGGTGCTGGCGAAAGGCGCCCTGGACGTTCTACTGCCTCAGCGGCAGCGCCAGCGGCGCCAGGACAACGAGGACCAGAGCTGCACTTGCTCCTGTTGCGAGTGTGGTAATCAGGCTACTTGTTGGTCCTACGCTCGTCTTTAGCGATGGAGCGAATGTGTTACCCTGCAGTAAAGTCGCAGACGTAGATGCATGCCCGTGGTAGCGTCGCACGCTTGTGCTCGAGGGCCGTTGAGCGAGAGCGCTGCCTGCCAGCGAGAGCGCTTAGTACAGTCAGTTGCGTGCTGAGCTGCGTCGAGCAAGCACTGGCTGCCGAGGGTGAGCGGTGCTAGCGTTTCTTTGCTTGGTCAGGCGTGGGTCTCCAATGGGCGGGGCACGAGATAATGGCCGGAAAGGAGGGACAAATCTTCGGCTGAAAAAGGAGCTAGACGAAGCACATTGGCCCATTGGCCCCGCCGTCTGGCGCGTCAACTTTTGTTCGCAGCAGAGGGCCCGTTTCGGGGAAGGCACCGTCCAGACGAAGAGTCGAGGTTCTTATGGTATTCTCATGCACACGTACAAGCCGCCAGTGCCCACCACGATGCACGGCATGTCCAGCCGCCGGAACCGTTGACGCGGCGGACGTCCGCATGCTCGTCGTCGTGGCACGCACGCCGAGCTCAAGGGTCTCTGAGCGTCGTCGAGGGGCGACGAGTAGGCCGGCAGTCTTGTTTCAACAAGGCGAGTGAGGCTCCCGTGCCAAGTCGTGGGAAGTCGAGACAAAACAGTTGCCTCGCCAGCACTTCCATGCTTACTTACAGGGTCGGCGCGGGGCTTTGCTCGCGGTGCGTGCGCCTCGGCTGCTGTTGGCCGCGACGCTCCGACGCGACGCCAGCCTCTGGTGCGAGAATACGTACAAAGTATGAGATCGAAATTGACATGAGCTTGAATGCGAGAAGCACGGATGGCTCCACAGCTGATTGATCCTCAAATGTCGGAAGTATGAATGGCAATGGCACGAGCACGGGCACAAGTGAGTCCGGGCGAGTGCCATGTGCCCAAGTACGACGCGCCGAGTGTTGGTTGGCGTGTGCGCGGCAGAGGGTGAGCCACGCTGGAAGGTGCCGCACTTGCCGCCTGCCTTGCCGCCCTGCTGCCCTGCCGCCGCCGCTCTCGTCGCCCGATGAGGTGGTGAGAGGGCAACACGGACAGAGTGGGGCCGATGGAGCGGTCGACTGCGACTACGAATGCCGTTGCTCCACCCACACACAACACCACCGACCGCAAGCAAGTCCTTCTTGCTTGTAGCCACCAACCACTACCGCCTACCACCACCACCTACCACCACCTCTTCCCCCCTTCACATTCTCCACATCTTCCATTGCGCCCCAGCTCGCGCCCACCACGCCGCCCATCAATTACCCTCGCGCCAAACCAGCCATGGTGAGTTGACGCGCCCACACCTCATAGCAGGAGCGTGCATGTAGTGGCAGTCGCAGCAGCAAACCACGCAAACGCACGCTGCTGAGCTAGATCGTCGCCACTCACGCCGCTCGTTGGTCACCACCAACCTTGCCCGCCTTGCTTGCCCTTTGCTCCCTTGCCTACGTCGGCCCTGACCGCAACGCAGGATCTCGACGAGCTGTGAGTGCTCTGTGTGTGTATGTTTGCTTGGGCGTCCATGCAAGTACGATCAGCTGACCATGCCCATGTCCCACCACCCATCTCTTCCCCATAATGCGGCCCCATTGCCCTCACTCCACCGCCACAACCACATCACCAAACAACCCCAACCATCGCCATGTATGCGATCCCCAAATGGAATCGCCCCCTCTTCCCCGGCGACGCCTCGCGCTCCGACCGCCGCTTCCTTCCGCCCTCGCACGTCTTGTCCCTTGCCGCTCCCGTGGTTCTACCAACCCCTCGCCAAACTGCACTCGCTCGGTCCCGCTCCCATTCTGACAGCGGCAACAAGATTGCCAACTTGACCTTTTACGACATCAAGTCGGCTTGGACGTGAGTGGCGGCAGGCGCCAGCGGAGGACAAATGCACAAGCCAGGCGTTCTCCCCCAAGCTACCTACTCACATTTCCTCGCCTTGATTCTCTCTTCCCGCGCCGCTCTTTCCGCCCCACAACCCGCAGACAAGCCAAGAATTATGCGCTGAACATCTCTGAAATCGAGGCCAAGGTCAACGAGGCGACGAGCGATGACCCGTGGGGCGCCTCGTCGACGCTCATGCAGGAAATTGCAGCTGCCACGCACAACTTCCAGGACTTTAATGAGATTATGCCCTGCATCTTCAGGAACTTCATGGAAAAGGAGGCGCGAGAGTGGAGGCAGATCTACAAGGTGTGTAGCGCAGCGGCGTGGAGCGTGACGAGCTCCTGCGGCAGGCCATCGTGCGCTGACAATCTGTGTCTCCCCTCGTATGCCCCCTCTTCTCCCCACCAGTCCCTCCAATTGCTCGAGTACCTCGTCAAGCACGGCTCAGAGCGCGTCGTCGATGATGCCCGTACCCACCTCGGCACCATCAAGATTCTCCGCAACTTCCACTACATCGACGAGGCAGGCAAGGACCAAGGGCTCAACGTGCGGAATCGCGCAAAGGAGCTCGCCGAGCTTCTGTCCGACGTCGAGCGCATTCGAGCTGAGCGTCGCAAGGCCCGCGCAAATCGCCAAAAGTACCAGGGCGTGAGCAACTCCGACTTTGTGCCCGGCTCTGGTGGTGGCCGCTACGGCGGCTTTGGCAGCGACACCTACTACGCCGGAGCCTTTTCTGGCTCGGGCAGCGGAAGCGCAGCCGGCGGTTACCCTGGCGGCGGAAGCTCCGGTGGAGCAGCCCGAGAGAGCTTCGAAGAGTACGACGCAGGCGACGACGATGCAGCCGGCGGCGGCGGTGGCGGCGCTGCGCCAGGGCGCTCTAGTGCGCGAACGCCTGCGTCCGGCCGTGGTACCGCCTCGGCGCCTGCTCCACCATCCAAGAAGAAGCAGGAGGAGGCCAAGGTCGCCGACCTCTTTAGCTTCGACGATGACGAGCCCGCCCCAGCAGCGGCCACGGGCAGCTCTGCCGCCGGGAAGCAGAGTGCAGATGCCTTTGGCGACGACTTTGACGAGTGAGTGGGCGAGTGCACCGCAACATACGCCTGATTCCATACTGACGCACATCTCAACGCACTCACCTCACCTCACCGCGCCCCGCCCCGCCCCGCCCAGCTTCCAAGCCGCGCCAACCAATTCCGCCGCAGTCAAGCCAGCGGCCGTTGCCGCTGCCGCAGCAGCGAGCAAGCCCCCTACGACGGGCAACGACATTTTTGACTTCCTCGGCGGGGGCAGTTCCTCGGCCTCTGCCACGCCGTCCGCCCCAGCGCCGCGACCCAGTGGCTCTGGTGTCCTTTCTCCGAGCAGCATGCGGCCACAGCCCTCGGGCACCAGCGCGAGCTCCACGACGTCCCTCCCCTCCATGGGCGGGGGCGGCGCTGCGCTGACACCTCAAGCGCCCATGCGCCCCTCTCTCTCTTCTACCAACTCGACATCCAGCGCGAGCACCAGTAGTAAGCCCAGTGGCGGCGGCGGCGGCCTCTCAGGCTTCGACGACCTCTGGGCATCTTCCTCGGGAAGTAGCAGCGCCGCATCGGGCGGGAACAAGGGCGGGAAAAAGACGATGGCGGACCTTGCCAAGGAGAAGAGTGGTGCGGGCGTGTGGGGCGCGACGACGACGACTGGGATGGCTGCTGGGCCGGGAGCGGGGGCTAGCCAGGGAGGCGCACAGAAGAAGGACTTGTTTGATCTACTCTGAGGGCGAGGGCGGGGCGCGAGGTCAATACGCCGTGTGTATTCGTCGATGATGTGGATGATGATGATGATTTTGTTGATGCTGCAAAACACGACGCGACTTGTCAAGTAGCGATGAGTTCGCGGTTGGCCTGGCTCCCCCAGGACGGAGCTCAGATCCAGATACTGAGATGCAGTGGCAGTGGCAGTGGCAGTGGCAGGGGCAGTCAGAATTCCATCTTCCGATTGGTTCAAACAATGCAAGGAATCGCAGAGGGTACGATACGATACGGCACAGCGAAGAGAGGAGAAGAATGCTACAGTTGCGAGACGCGCGCAAGACGGGACGAGAAAAGACAAGACAAAGGCAATCTATGGCAGAGGCGGAGGAAGAGACAGAGACAGGGGCACGTGAGGTCGAAGTCGGGATTGAGAGTCGAGGTCGCTACAACAAGTCTGCGCTAGCTCGGTGTGGGGATACATGTGAATGAACGTGTGCGTATGCGTATGCGTGTGTGCGTGTGTGTGTACAGGCAGGCGATGGGCGGTCAAGGAGACGAGAAATGCAAGCAATGAGTGTGAGTGTGAGTGTGGGTGTGTGAACGCGGGCGAGGGAATGTCTGTTTCTGTGCTTATGATGCGTGTGCTTGTGCTTTGCTGGAGGTTGCAGGATAATACAGTCGCGTGGGTGGCACTCCTTCTACAGCGGCATACCGTGCACGTCGTCCGAGCCTTGCAGTGACACGGACACAGACGCCTGTTGCTGATGATGGCTGTACTGCTGCGCTTGACTGAGAAGCCGCTGGCGTGCCTGCTGATGCAGCATCTGCCTCTGCGAGACGACGCCCTCCCCACTGAGGCTGCTGGGTGTGCGTGCGTGCTGCTGCTCCCCGCCCACGCGGACGTTCGCGCGGGCATGGACATGGGCGGCGCTACTCCCCGTCGCGCCATTACTCTCCTCGCTAGCGGCATACGCCGAGGAGAAGCTCGTGCTGTAGCCATGGCCGCCGCTCGTGGTGGAGTAGGAGTGTGTGTGCGAGTGCCAGCCGCCGGCACCGGCACCGGCAGCGTACACGCTGGTACTTCCTGCCGTGGAGTCCATGCTGCCGGGACCTTGCCTGTGTCCGGGACGGTAGCTGCGGCTGCCACTGCCCCTGCCACTGCCCTCGCCCGACGCGGACGACGCCATAGACAGGTGGGAGACGAGGTAGTCCGCCGTCCCGGCATCTTCGGCTGCGGCCCGCATCGTCCTCGTGGTCGACGCAGGGCTTCTGGTGGGATGGCCGTCGCCGCTCGAAGACGGCAGCCCTCGCCCTCGCATAGCAGGCGACGACGCAGCTGATCGCAGGCGGTTCTTGGGTGGCAGGGCAGGTTGCGACGGCACGCGAGGGGACTCACCGCCATTGACCGTCGGCAGGGGTCTCGCGACGATGAGCGGGCTCGGCGTGTTTGGGAGCATCGGCAGCGGTTCATTGGGAGGCGGCGAAGTAGGTGGCAGTACGCGCCGATTGGGACCAGGACTCGGACCGCGGGATCGCGAGCGCGGCCGAGAGCGTGACTGCGAGCGCATGCTTCCACTGCCGGGGGACCTCGGGCTGTCGTCGTCATAGGCGGAGCTCCTGCTGGCGCTGCGAGGCGAATTGACACCGCGCATCCGTAGCCCTGGAGAACGAGGGCCATCGAGGAGCATAGGCGCGAGCAGACCGGCAAAGCGGAGGAGATAGATGGTGCACTCTGGGGACAGGCGCATCGTTGGGAGGCGGCTCGCCACGGCAAGGACCCAACCTTCCGAGCCCTTCCACGATTTGCCCGCCTCCTTGAACCCGCAATTCACGACGGCGGCCGTGTGAAAAGTGCTGCGGGCCTCTGTGCCACTTGCGACGGTGAGACCCAAGCCGCTGTCAGTGCTGCCGCCTTGTCCCGTGCCAAGTAGCTGCGACACCCGGACTGGATCCTGCTGGAGGTGCAAACCGCGCTTGGTGCCGGCCAAGGCGCACAGATGCAGCGGGCCGTCGAGGCGCAACTCGACCGCAGAGGAGGCCGTGCTCGCATCGTAGCGGGCAACGGTAGAGCATGAGACGGCACCGCTGCTCCGCGGACCAGCACTCTGCGAGCCCACCTGAGCGATGTAAGCGAGGTCCATTCTCAATGCCGAAGCAATAATTCGAAGAGCAGCTTGTAGGGATGGCATCTGCGGGTGCCGCACGCCAGAGGTCGGCACAGCAAGACTACGCGGCACCTTTAAGCCACGCCGCTGAGCCAGGGTTCCCGGGCTTGGAGGAGCCTTGCCGCTGATGCCGTCTCTGCCGAGTCCGGGCGCTGCGGGCGCCGACAGCAGCGTCGACTCGATGCTCTTGGGCGCAGCTTCGGTCGATGCACTGGGGTTTTGGCACGAATGATCCTCTGTGCACCAGGCCGCTAGCGTCTCGTCGAGCATAGCGAGGCGATTGCTCAGGGCGACGCGGCGGATCCGCTCCAATTCTTCTGTTACCTCGGCGGCCGCCGCCACAAGGTGCGACATGTCTTGACGACTCAGGCCTTGGAGTCGAGACTCACTGTCGCGAAGGCTGACCGTACCAAGTGGCAGCCCGTCTGCAGACAGGATCGTCTTGGCCGCAAAGAAAGCGCCGCTTCGCTCGCCCCGTGCGCTGAACCGCCAGTCGCTGGGAATGTCCAAGAAGGAAGTGGGCGCTCCATGCCGACTGAGGATGGCATGCGCGTCCAGCGAGTTCTCTCGCAGGCGTAGTACAGATCCTGGTCGCTCTTCCCTGTCGCCATGGAAAGGGTCCAGGCCGAGAGCGCCCAAGCCAGACTCGCCCGCGCGAGGCGTTCGCAGGATCTCGTCCTCGTAGCTGCCGGAGAGCTGCCCCGCCCTGGCAAGGGTAATGACCTCGTCGTCGCAGACGAACTGAATGCTGGCCTCCGCGGCGCGCAAGAGGGTGGCCAGCCGCTCGACAATGGTTATCAGCTTGGCATTGCAAAAGTAGCGAGCCTTTTCAGAGAGATTGGGGCCATCCAATCCCAATGCGGACAGGTACTGGAGTGTGACTTGCTGTCTCTCGGCTTCATAGGGAGGTCGTGGGGCCTTCATGTCACCCAGGACGTCCACGGCTCTAACGGCTCCGCCCGGCATCACGCCCTCATCATTGGACGAAAGCGCTGGCGAGTCATAGGCACCGGAGGAAATTCGAGCGCCTTCGAGCGCTTTGAGGACCCCGCCATGAGCAACGGGCATCCCTTGGTTGTACTGGCGTGACGGGGGCAGAGGAAAGGCAAGATCAAAGCTGGCCTCTGATTGGAGAGCTGGCGAGGAGACTGCTGCCTCAGGTCCGAGGTCCGTTTGCCGTGCCTGCAGCACGTTGGCGGGTGGCAGAGGAGGCGACGTAATGTCGACATCGCCTCGAGCGTAGGCGCGCACGAATTCTACCCACGTAGATGGCACCTGTTCCTTGGGGGATGTCACGCTGAGAGGGTTGGTCGTCACCTGCTGCCAGGGACTCCTGGACGCACTCTTGGCAGCAAGGACACAAGCATCTAGGAGCGTGGAGAGTGGAGGGAGACCCGATAATGTCTCGGCCGCCCGTCTTTGAGCCGTGTTTGATGGCGCGGAAGGAGGGGACGGGGCCCCGCCATGGCTATGTGTCCTTTGCATGGACGCATGCGATGCGTGCCGCCTGACGGAAAGCGTCTCGCCTTCTCCAGCCGTCTTGGCCGATCGCAGCGGTGGCCGCGCATTCCGGAATGCAAAGGGATGCGCTGGCTGTGATTGCTTGGCCTGTGAATCACGGCCATCTTCGTCGGCATCCTCGAATTGGTCCGGATCGAGACGGCCCTGTCGGTTGATTGGTTCAGAAAAGAGTCGTTCCATGGCCGGTGCTCGGGCCGTCGGAGCCCTGCGAGTCTGCAGCTCGCCCAGTGTAGTGCTCTGCAAGGAGCGAGGACCAGCATCGATGCGGCTCGTGGGCTCCTCATCCGCCCATCTGAGACTGCGCCCGCCGTGAGATTGTATCGAGACGGGACCATTTCTGTCGGAGGCGGAGCACTCGGACGACGAGGTACTGGAGCTCGGCGCATGGCCGGGCCTCAGAGCCAAAAAGGACCCAGAGTTGTGGGGCGAGTGTCGAGACTTGTGCTGTACACGAACGGGGTCCGCTCGACCTACCGGTGGCAGCGCAACAGTCCCAGATGCTGGCGTGGTTGGCGCGCTGGCGGCGCCGGCGCCGGCGGAAGGACCCCTGCGGTGAGAGGCTGCCCTTTCCGACGAATAGCTGCTCCTCTTGGCATTGATGGCATGATGGAGCGTCAAGATGTTGTCAACGCCCTGCATCGAATCCCTTTGCGACCGAAGAACAGCTTCAATGTCGTCGGACAGCTCGCGCTCGGCAAACTTGATGGTAGTGTCCAGCGTAGGCGGCACCTCTGCAACGCGCGACTCGGTGCTGGCCGTGGCAAAGGAGTCCTTGGACGAAGCAACGGAGACGTTGTGATGGTGTTGGGTGGGTTGTCCGGCGTCTGTCGTCATCGCCTGCTGGTACCGCCTCGAGACTGACTGGGACCTGGTCATGGCTGGCTCTGCGACTTCCTGCAGCTGTAGCTGACGTTTGGAGGGGCTGGGGAGGAAGTCTGCTAGCAAATCATGGGCCTTGGCGCGTTTGGAAAGCTTTGCCGCCTGCTCTTGCTCCTCACGTTCCTGAGCGACCATGAGGCGCTGCCGCTCCGCTTCGTCGAAGCCCAAGAGGCGGTCAGCCTTGCTGCTTCCCCTTCCGAGCTCCTGCATGCTAGGCCGTGGGCCACCGACGTTGGACGCGCGCGGAATGTCTGGGAACTCGGTCCTGGTTGGCGGAGCAGAGATGGGCTCCTTTTCGCGTTCTTGCTTGTTCCACAGAGAGCCCCAAAAGCCCCCCTTGGCTTTCTTCATGCCATCGGGAACGCCCTCTTGAAAGGTGCTGGACGTGCCGCCGCTCGTGTTTCTGAGGCTCTGAAAGCTCGACTTTCGGCCACGGAGGAGTCCACCACGCTCGGGAGACTGGAGGTACTGTTGAGACGACGGTTGAGACAACTGCTGAGAATGCTGAGATGGCTGCGCGGCGTGCGTCTGACTTGGAAGGCGGGAAGAGGCGCTGACACTGGCGGCATCGCTGTCCCCGCCGCTCCAGCCGGGCAGGAAGCTCTCGTCGGCATCGAAGCCGGAACTGCCATTGGCGCTAGAAGCGGAAATTTTGCCCTTTTTGGTGAGGCCGCGACCGATGTTGGAGGCACTGGCTGCGTGGCGCAGACGGCTCACTACGCCAGCGCCTGTCGCAGCCTTGTTTTCCTTGCCGTGAGGAAAGGCAGCAGCGCTGGGAGGCGCATGTAAAAAGGCCGGGCCAGCGCTGGCTTCATCGAAATCGCCCGGTCTGTGTGGCGTGATGGGGGAATCGGCGTGTCCGTCTGACTCTCGCCCATTGGAAAAGGAGAGGCTGGGTGGGCGCGCAGAAGAGGCTCCCGACTCGGAGTCGAAGCTGAAGCTCCTCGCACGATGCGTCGCGTCACGCCGGCCAACGTTTGGCACAAAGCTCTGAAGCGGTTGGTTTGGGCGTGAGAAGTTTCTCGTCGTGGGTGCCGCACCACCTGCGCCCGTGGCGGACACCGTCGGAACGCGTGCTGGAAGGGGTGGCAGATCGCGATTCTTGGAGCGATTGCTAGGCGGTGTTGGGCCGGTCAAGGTTCGTAGTCGGACATTGTCCTTGGGCGATGGCGCCGTGGGAATCGATGGGCCGCCTTCGTGCGCGACGGCGAGACCGTAACGCGAGGGCCCAGGTCCTGATACAATGGCGTCATTGCTCGGGAAAGCGAAGCCAGAGGTCACTGGGAACGATGCCGTGGCCGTTTGAGCCATGCTGCGTGGTGGGCGGTGTGGGTAGGCCAGAAGAAGACCGTTCAAACGTCGCGTCTAGTACGACGCGTCGTCACCGAGATGGGGGCGCGAAGTGGGGGGTTTGCCAGGCCCGTCGGATTCGTTGCGGGTGAGGCGGTAAGTATGGTTGGGGAGGGGCGGAAGGGAGCTAGTGGGTAGAATGGAATGGAATGCAGAATGGGAGCTAGGGATACGTGAGGGCGCCGTGGACCCCAAAGGCGTGGGGAAGTACATAGAGATCTCTCGAGGGTGAATGCTAGAGGAAGTTAAGATGGGGTACCATTGTCGTGGGCTCGTCGATGCGGCGTGTCCGTCTACGCGGTGCGACTACATGCTGGCCCCTGCGATGGCAAAGAGCCGATCGACGCCCACATGGTTGTGGATGTGGGTATTCTCCGCTGGGCGGGGGTTGGCATACAGGCAGGGGGGCCACGCACGCAGGATTGAGGCGACGCGAGCGAACCCAGGGCCATCCTTGCTTGCGGGCGGCAGGGCGGCCCTTCCCCCCTCGGGAACTTTCGTTACTGCTGCTTCGTTTGGCGAGGCTATCGCTCTCCACCCGACGGGGCATCCCGACTGGGCCTTGTGCTTGATTGAGCGGGCGGGGACAAAGGCATAGTGCGGTCCTCGGCACACCCACGCTGGCTGCCATTGGATGATTTGCCTCGGACTCCAACTCCAACAAGAGGGGTGATGCCGAAGGGAGCGCTTTCTCTTCTCGCCTGCAAGCAAGCAACGCTTGCGCCGCTTGAGCCCCTCGGCGCTGGTGCTGCTCACGCCTTTGCGTTTCCCGCTACTGTGATTGCAACAAAGTTTTGAGAGCCGCCCGCCATGGGCAACTGAGCTCGAATGGGTAGTGCGACGTGGGACGAGGCCGTGGGACAAGGCCGTGTGTGCAAGCAACGACATCGCCCAAATTCGCGTGGCGCGGCATCGGTTTGGCTGGCTGGCTGGCTGTGTTTGAAGCCCCGCCCGCCGTACATACGCCGGTCATTCCGCCATTGGCAGGGGCGTGCCAAGCCAAGATGCGCGCGCCTGCCACGGCATCTATTCACAATGGACGGAATGCTCGCCGTGGGGAGAGGATGTTGAACTTGCTCAACAGGTCAGACGTATTGAATCGCGGCCGTGCCGGAGCAGGTATGGGACACGGCGATCGAGGATTGGAGCTTGCGCAAGGAGGGTGTGCCGAGCGGCAGGGCGACGCAAGCAGGGCGACGATGCAAGCAGGGCAAGGCAGGCAAGCAGGGAGAAACAAGCAGGGCAAAACAAGGAAACAGGGCAGACCTGCCTGTCTTGGTCTGGCGCAGCAGAGATGCAAGTCAGCACATTGTACATTCAGCACAGCACAGCAAGCAAGCAAGTACCACGAGTCCCTTGAGCGGGTAAAGGCAAGCTGCGAGAGCGTGGGATCACCGGCGCTTTGTGATCACCGGCGGTTGAGTCGACTTGAAGTGGGACTGCCCTGGCCCCCCCTACCCACCTTCACTACCCACCCACGCCCGGCGCGCGCGCACATCGATGACGCGACGCGACGCAACCGCGACGCGACGTGGGGCCTCCTTGCATCCAACACTGAAACACCGAGGCCGTGGCGCAAAGAAAAGGACACGTAAAGCGACGCGCGAGGCGGAGAGGCGACGTCAAGGTCTCGCGCGGAGCCACTACTTACAGCCGAAATAGGGTCCTCTTTGCTTCGCGTCCAAGGGTCCTTTGTCTCGTCGCAGATGCCACGTGACACCACAGTGAGTGACACTGCCGTGCGAGCATTTTGTCATGATTCGCACATTGGAGCTTTTCGCATGGAACAACACCCCGGAGAAGAGCTGCGGCGCGTGGCACGCCCGCCTGTTTGTGACACCCAGCGTGTGCATTGTATCATTGTCGCATAGACGGCTCAGCCAGACAATGGTAGGTCGGCCAAGCATATCGTCCCATCCTCGTGGTGCCAAATGCCGTTTAATTCCAAGTGTGACTCCAACACAGCGGGCCCGAGCCGGCGTAAGCGCCTCGCACTTTACGGAGCGTTTCGAGCAAATACGCTAGTAACGCGCTCGTCACTGAGTAAAAGTTCGAAAATTCAGGATTCGCACGCGGACGAACGCATTGGGCGCAGCAAAGAGGTCACAAGATTTGTGGTCAATGCGATGTAAATTGACAAACTGCTCTCCTCGACGTGTAAACCAGCGCTCCCTTCGTAAACCAGCGCTCCCTTATGTAGCATGAACTCGCTCTCCTTTGCTACCGCCTTTCTACAGCAGAATCTCCATTATTGCGGGGTAAGAGCTCCGAGCGCACAATTCGCAGATATCAACAAAATTTGCGTTTACTTGGATAATGTGATGAGCTGACGGAGTCTCACTTCACTCCTTGGTGGGCGCAGCTCGTCAATCGTCGGGAGTAATCATCCAATTTCAAGATCGGCAACGGTGATGGCGTTTCAATTTTGGAAAACCCTAAAGATCCGCCTCTTCGACTTCACTCTGCGGTCGCTCAAAGCCCGAGCACGCCTTATCTCTCGTGCTCCTCGCCAGGACTGAGTTTGGTGCCGCAGCTCCGACGTTAGGAGGGATCCAAGTCCCATGCACGTTGTCAACAGGGCGGCCGTGACCTCCGCGAGTGGGAAAGGCCCTCTCTCATTATAAAGCCGAGTCCGCCACGAAGTGCTGTGAGCGAGCGATGTAGACTCTGACTACCGTAACCGAGTCCCGCATTCCCCCAAAGAAATAAAATGCTAACCCCCAGAGTCCTGATCGCCTCGATCGTCTCGACCGCACTCCTGCTGTGGTGTGCCGACACTACCTCTGCTGCCGTTGTTCAAGGCCCCGCATCGACTGGACAATGGCAGGAACAGGCTGGCATACACACCGCTTCGCAGCAGCCCGGTGGACCGCCAAAGATCGACTACGTCGTGTACCTCTACGGTAAAGACGAGGCTCGGCTGGACAACAAGGTCAACGAGCTCTACGAAGCGGGTACGACCACATGGCTTACCTACGAGGAGCTCAAATCCTACGTCGAGCCTCACCAGGACGCTAAAGATGCGGTCCTGGCGGCGTTGAGCGGGCCAGAGACCCAAATCTCATTCAGCAAGATGGGCGACTCCGCGTACGTCAGTAGCACCGTGGAGCGTACGTCCAAGGTTTTCAATGCTGAATTCAAGCCCTACCGCGACCGCAGCCAGGAGCAGGGTCCCGAGCTCGTCAGGTGGCACGCCAGGGAGTACACCGTCCCGCCCTCGCTCGAGAAGCACGTGCGTTCCATTGGAGGTTTTGTGGATTTTCCGACGTTCAGGTACTCGCCGAGGACGGTCTGGGAGAAACAGACGGTACATGCCAAGCGGCAAGAGAACGCCACGGCGGCAAACCCATGCGACCCGCCGGGGTTCATGACGCCCGACTGTCTCAAGACGCTGTACAGCTTCACCGACGAGCCGCGAAAGGCTACGGCGCCTGCGCTCGGTATTGTCCTCTTCGACCCAGTCACGTACCTGCCAGACGACTTCCAGCTCTTTGCCGAGAAGTACAACCCCGCACTCAAGGACTACAAGATTGAGGTCATCTACGGTTCGAACGCCACGAGCTACAACGAAAGCGCGAGTACGAGTGAAGCCGCGCTGGACGTTCAGGTGTCTGCTTCCCTTGTGTACCCTGCGCCGACGAAGCTCTACGTCCTGCACGGGATCTACGACTACTTCCAGGAGTTTTTTCAATGTGAGTGGCAGGGCGCAATTCAACCAGCCGCACGTATTCGGTCCGACGAACTGACGCAGGTGTGCCTTGCACTTACATACAGACTTCATCGAGCTGGATGATAAAGACCGCCCGGCTGTACTCAGCATGAGCTTCTCCGGGCCCGAGGACATCTTCTCGCACAGCATGGCACAGACGATGTGTCATTACGCAAAGAGACTCACCTTGCTGGGGACTACAATCGTGGTTAGCTCTGGGGACTCGGGCGTCAACCAAGAGCGCACACCGCAGTGCCCGCCTTTTACGTGAGATGCACTTCCGACACATGGGAAGCGAAGTATTCAAGGCGAGAGTGTGCTGACTCTCTCGTAATGATCCCCATTCGTCAGGCCGTCGTACCCCTCCGTCTGCGAGTACGTCCTATCCGTCGGAGGCACAAAGGGCTTCACTGACGAAGTAGCAGTGGACGAGCTCGAGGACTACTACACGAGTGTGAGTCTCTGCCGACGGTGGGGGTCGGCACCGAAATGATGTTTGCAAGCTAGAGAGAGAAAGGAGAGGGTGGCAGCTACCTATCCGCCGAGGGACAGAAGTACCTATGGACGCGTCACTGACGCGACCTCGATTCTCCATTCGGACATGACAGGGAAGCGGCTTTTCCTTTGTGTTCAAGACGCCGAGCTTCCAGAAGAGTTCGAAGTTGCAGTATCTGGCGCTACTTGGAGAGCAGGAACAGGGCAATGTGAGTCTTGATGCGCATGCGTAACGAGAATGGCCGAACATCGAGTCTGACTTTTTGCCCTCGAATCTTCGGAACAGTTCAATCCCAATGGCCGGTGAGTGAATGAACAGGCGCACACGTCTCTATCCTAGTGCTCGCTTGCGAACGTCTGTTGAAAGTGCTCTTCCCTTCCTCCCTCTCTCCCTCCCTCCTGCAGCGGCTACCCCGACGTCGCGGCACAAGGAGCCAACATCCCAGTCTACTACTTCGGCGACCTCTACCGTGCGGGCGGGACGTCCTCCGCCTGCCCGATCGTAGCAAGCATCCTCACAGCGACGAACAGCCTCCTAGCGGACGAGGGTTACCCTACACTCGGCTGGGCCCACCCCCTCATCTACAAGAAGAAGCATCGCGATATGCTGCGTGATATTCTCGCGGGGAAGAGTGGGGGGTGCTTCCAGCCTACGACGGAGAATACGACGACCGAACATGGGTTTCCGGTGTTGAAGGGGTGGGACCCAGTCACGGGCTGGGGGTCGCTCAACCAGTCGAGGTGTGAGTTGTCGCAGTCGATCCAACCAGGGTGAGGGACCTCAGCTGATATGTACAGATATGCTCACACTACCAACGCAGTTAGTGAAGTCGCGATCAAAGCAGCCGCGAAGAAGGACACGTCCCCGTCCACTGACCAGTATTGACCGCCACGACCGAGGTCCCTGCCAAGGTCCCTTGCGCCTCCTCGAAGAAGTCGACCTCGAACTCTTGCCTCGCTTTATCGTCTCGATGCTTCTCGGACAATACATCCATTGACTTGCCTTCTGCGCCGTGAAACAATGTGGTACAAATACATACAGAGACGAGCATACTGGCCTTACCTCGCATTGGCATTCCCCGACGGCTCCGACTGAGTCTGCGACTCCTCCTGTGCTGAATGCGTGTGCCTGCTGGGTGGCCCATTGTGGTGTTGATGCGCCTCGAGCATCACCTCATCCTCCCCATCATAATCTTCTTGATCGTCTTCCTCTGCGCCGTCCCCTCCAGCGCAGATCTCCCAGACAGACTCGACTTCATCAGGCGATAGGACCATCTCGATCAAGTCGCTGCACCTGTCCGCCACGCCGCTCTGCAATTCGCGGACGCATTCCTCGGGCATCCAGGCCGGTTCTTCCGCAAATGCCAGCCGCGAAAAGGCAAGGACGAAGCAGTGCCGGATACCATTGAACAGGAGGTGCATCTTGTGGCTGTTCAGGCGCTGCTTCAGGTCCTCGGCGCGCTCCTCTGCAGCGTAGACTTGTGCGAGGAGCCGCACGTCCGCGACGATGCGTTCCACCACGTCTTCCACGCTATCCTCGTCGGGCTCATCGGCTTCTATGGCGGGTAGATGCGCGCCCGTCCGACGCCTGCTAAGTCGGGTGCGGCTCAGGCAGTCGTCGTTCCAGATGGCGCTCGTATCCGTGTGAATCGATTGCACGAGGGCAGCAAACACGGATTTTGATTCGCGGACGAGGACAAGAGCATCCTCGTGTTTGACGACGAGCTGCGTCAAGAGCGTGATGATACCGCAGTGTAGGCGATGCGCACTGGAGGCGCCTTCTCTCGTGCGCAGATCCACGAGCTGCTTCGATAGGAGCTCGAGCAGGGGCGTGCGGGATTGCGTGACCAAGGCAGGCAGGCCCGGGTTCAGCTCCCCATCTAGGGTGCATGCCACGAGACACTTCCAAAGGTCTGGATACTGGCCCAGTTGGGTGAGCAGACGGATGAAGCGACGCGTGATGGATGCAGGCCGCTCTGCGGCGAGAAAGGTGACGATGAAGCCGGGTGATTCAAATACTTCGCGTAACGACCGGCTGCATTGGCCGCCCATATGCCAGACAAAGACTTCGAGAAGATCCAGGACGCCTTCCAGCGTGGCGTGGCGCTGGTCGGATCCCATGTCCCAGGGCTCATTCTGCGCGGCCTCTGCGTCTTTGCTGGCCTTCTTACGGGCCCAACGAGACTGCGTGCCTGCCGCAGGGCCGCTATTCGGTGGTTCAACTGGGACAGAGTCGGGGCTCGAGACACGTAAAGGTAGAGCCCTGCAGGCCTTTCGCACGCACTCGACGATGCAAACGTTCAAGTGCGTGGGGAGCGGTGGGGGGCTGCTGTTGCCTCCTTGATGAGCAGACTGCGTCTGCCGTTGCTTGTCGTCGCCCACTGCGTGAGTCAACAGTTCATACGGCAGCTCGAGGGCCGTGAAGTAGTTGATGATAGTTCGTTCGGCGATAGAGAGGGCGTGGATCAGAGAGAAGACGTCTCGCAGAGCATCCATCTGAGAAGCCAGGGCGAGGCGAGAAAGCGTCAGCGTTGTGAGATGCGATGGGATTACGGCGGACGGCGCGCATCTGACTCACCATACAAAGGCGGAGGTATATGCCGACTAGCGTACGCAAACCTGTCGCCAGATCCTCGAAAAGGTCCTGCATGGACTCATCGATGAGCTCCTGGCATTCCCAATACGCGGCGTCCTCGAGCTCCGCGCGCGTACTCTGGGCAGGAAGCTGTTCAGATGAAGAGTCCTTTGTCCACAAGGCGAGGCGTCTTGGGCCATCGCCGCCGCCGACGCCCTCGGTCATGGTGCCTAGCAGTAGGTCGGTCGCCGCGCGATGCAGTCGAACGAGATGTTGATGTGTGCCCGATGGCAACACGACATCGAGGAGGCGATGAAATGTCGCAGGATGATTAGGGACCAGCTTCGGTCCGAGGACTGGATTGGACAAGTAGCGAGACCGCGGAAGCGAGCGGGGCGCCAAGGGCGGTTCGGAGAAGTGGGAGAGCAAAAGCGCTACCAAGCCAGCTCGCCGTCGGGACAGTGCGGACAGTCCCCAAAGGTATCGCTGCCGCTTGATCTCTGCATAGGAGAAAGGCTCGTCGACGACGGGCGGAGTGGGCGCTTGAGTTGGGCCGTCATCCGTGGTCTGCTCTGCCTCTGCGACGTCACCCTCCCCAACGTCCACGAGCATCATATCCTCGCCACCACCCGGAGGCTCTTCTGTCGGGGGTCGCTTGCGAGGTGCGGAGAAATCGGCGGTGAATGAATTGTCGAACCCAGGAAATGCCGAACGCTTCGGTGTCGGGCCAGGAAGTGCCACGGGACGTCCGTTCGGCGCATGGCGCCGACTCCGTGCCCTTCTCGATGGACTCTCTTCCTGCTCGAGCCTCGTGGCGTTTGATAGTGGCCGACCCTGGCTGCCTGACCGATGCTGGGAGCCAGGGGTGCGAGGCTCACCACGATTGCGGCGTGTTGGCGTTGTGGGCATGACGGGTGGTGGGGCGTATGGAACTTGCGAGTAGGTCTGAGAAGCGGCGAATCCGCCATGGGGCGGTCGTCTGCGGGCTGAGCCAGGCCACATGGTACGCTTGGCGGATGTCTCGTGCTCCAGGCGATGGAAAGCAGCTTGGGTATCGATCCGCTCCTTTTCTGCGGCAAAGAGTCTCTCACGCTCCTCGAGGCGACGCTGGAATTCCTCCTGCTGCTTCTGAGCTTGCACGCGTATCTCTGCGAGTTCGCGTTCGACCTTTTCATGTCTTTCGCGGACAATCTTGATTTCGCCCTCGCGGACATACATGCGGTTCTTGTTCTCCCTGGACTCGTTGAGGGCCAAATTGAGCTGGGCCTTCATGGCCTCGATCTCGGACCGCAGCTTGGCGACGTCTCCATCCTCGCTCGGTAGGTCATTCCGTGCGTCGGGCTCTGCAGGAGGGAGAGCTTTCTTGCTGAGCTCTCCTGCTTGCGCACCTCTTCCCGACATGCCCAAGTGCCTTTGACGATTCGCGCGATCAGGCGACACTGTGCGCTGCGAAAGCCTGACCGCCTCTTCCTCGGCCTTGTCCCACGCATCAGGGTCCGTGATGGCCCAGTCGTCTGCCTCATCGTCGTGGAGCGACTTTCCGTATCCTGCTCCGAGCGCAGGGGGCCGCCCAGGCCCGTTGTGTCTGACCTCAAAGTCATTCGGCCCCGGCCCTCGTGAGCGACTTTGAGACGATGCGTGCGTCACGTATCCGTTTTCAGTCCAGATGACTTCTGGCGTCTCGTAGTCATCCTGACTAGCCGTAAACGTCGAGGCCGGACCAGGCACGAGGTTGAGTCTCGGCCGCTTGCCAGGGGAAGGTCTGCTGAGCTGACTGGGTGGCGGTCTGCGGAAGCCGGCTGCAGAGGTCTCCCGGGGCCTCGTTGCGGAGGCAACATCAGCCTGCTGGCCAACAATCGGGTACGCAGGCTTCCGGAAGACGTCGGCGCCGGGCGAATCCCGGTCTCGCGGGTATTGCTGAGTCGCAACTACTTCGACTTGTGCAAGGGATTCGTCGTCCAGGCCTTCGTAGAGTGCCTCGAATTCGTCGTCATCTTCGGCCATTTTCTCGGCCAGCGCAAGTCGAAGAGGGGGGATAGGAAGCTTGGACGCAAAGGTCAAAGGTGGAATGCTTCTCCTGCGATGGGTGAATGAAGCAGAGGAGAGCACGAGCCGTCAGCCGCGTGTCCTGATGCGAATCATTGCGCCTGCCGCCAGGAACGCGAGGATGAGCTCAGCCCTGATGAGCATACATGCATGAATGATTGTAGACTTCCCCCCAGCGCCTCCACCTCAAGGGCCGAGTCTCACCACGGACGCCGATTCCGCACTGACGTACCGAATCAGATTGGTTCCGCGCCCCAGGACATTGTCCGAAGTGGGGCTTTCTTGCAGCTACGCAGGCTTCGGACTAGCAAACGCCAAGAGCATCGATTGACAGACGCAGGGCGGTCGGAGTCGCAAGACGCGGCGGAATAGGGGGAAAAGAGAAGAAAAGGGCGACGATGCAGGCTGATCGAGCTGATTAGGAGGGTTGCTGAGTGTGGAGCTTGAACTGCGGGCCGAGGTGAATGCGATGCAGTCGTGTGCGATTGGTGAGCAACACAGCATGGCATGCGCGGGGGCGTCCTTTGGCTCCCGCGGCTTCTCCTTCCCCTTACGCCGCCCTCTTTTCCCTTTCCGCGACGCGTCGCGCGTCCAACGCGCCGCGGGAAGGGCCCCTGAAGCCCGACGCCAGGAGGTCGGGGTCGGGGTCGGGGTCGGGGCCGAGGTGATATTTTGAACGCCCGACCAAATCGGCCAAGACGTTGACGTTGACGTCGACGAAGCAGGGAAGGGGGGGCGATACATCGGTGGAATCGGCGAAGAGGGAGCGGCGGACAGCAAATGATTCCCACTCCTGACGTCGAAGCTGCGTCATTACGTCCCTTCTACCACCGAAGGGCTCCCTCGTATGCGTGCGCCAATATGCTCGGACTTTCAAGCTGTCCACAACCCGAGGTCGGAGTGAGCATGACTTCGGTCAAGCTTGGGGTTGGGAGGGGATGAGGAGGCGACCAAACCAGCGCTCTCCCTTCATAGGTTGACGCGAGCTTTGCTCAGCGGCTCGGTGCATACGCCCAGCTCGCTGCTTTCGCCTAGGGTGCGGTATTGTAACTCAGCACTTCGCAGCACTGCCGGGGACCGCAGGCGTTCCTACATTTCCTTCGGAGTTTCGGTTGATCAAGGCCGTCTGTCTCACAACGACGTCCATGTATGCACTCCTTTCCAGTCTGTCCGTGCAGAGTGCCTGTGAAGACCTCCACGAGCTAAGCTCACGACCCCACTAGCTTTCTCAAGGGGGGCATACAAGGGGGTACCGCGGACGCACCGCGCGCAAACACCCCACCTGCGGCAACGTTGTAATAACATTCGACCGCTTGCTGGCCCCTTGCGAGAGATTAGAACTGTGGCGACGGATTTCGATCGATGGAAGCCCACTGTCTTGCTTGCTTGCTCAGACTCGGCGAGTGGATTAGCTTCACAGAAGAGGTTTCATTTCAAGATTCCTTGCTCGTGTTTGATTAGCTTCACAGGAGAGGTTTCATTCCAAGAGTCCTTGCTTGTATTGCAGCTTGTGGGTAAACAAAGTTCAAGCTCCCCCACCTTCGCGTACCTGAGGGTTGCTTTGCAGCGAATGACGATGGCCCCTTCGAGACCAGCGGGCGGTGCGGGTCGTGACAGTGTCGCAACATTTGCACAATGTGCACAGGCCACGGAGCTGAGGAGAGCGGGCCAGCTCTAATGCAAGGTCGTGCACTGGCGAGTGACGCCGACGTCGTCGGTGGTCGATAGCGAAACCTTCCTTGTTGCCTGTCGTCTGTTGCCTTTCGCCTGTTGCCTGTTTGTTGCCCTTCGCCTTTCGCCTGCTGACTGTTGCCCATTGCTCCTGTGCCAGACACGCGACAATGTGACCGAGCCACTTGCTCTCTCTGCGTCGGAGCTGGGTGTCGCTGGTGGTGTGCCGGCGAGTGAGTGCGCCCGCGGGGTAAGCGAGCGCGAAGGTGGGGAGGCCCCTTGCTTTGACGCGTAGTCGAAAAGCAGGAGCTTCGCGGCATCGCAGCACGCACCACCCTGGCTCAAAATGCTTGCTGGCTGCCGTCGATCTGCAACCTCGCCGACGTGGCCGGCCGGCCTTGGTGTCTAAGTACCAAAAGTACGGGTCCCATCGCACGAGTCTCGTGTCGAGCCCGTTCCCATGCTCGAGCCCCCCCCCCTCTCTCCCTGACCCTCCTCCAATCGTCCTCTCCGATGCACGCTACCGCGCGCGCGCATCTCGTCGAGTGTTGCCGGGTCTAAGCGTCGGCACGCTAGTTGCTTGATTTGGCTTTGGTGCGGTGCGCGCTGCGTGTGGTCTAGACTCAGCACCGCTGCTAAAGTGGTGAAGAAGCTCGGCCAAGAAGTTTTGTGCCCCATTCGAGAACGGAAATTGGCTTCAGAGCTTGGTGTAATCTCAGAGATTGTGAGGCCCATTGCAGCCGCTACTCAATATACGGCCTTGCGCCTTGCGGGACTGCTTGGCATTCGTTCTGATTGTGATTTTTGGCCCCGCCGCACGGCAGGAAGTTGGGCTGGCTGTGGCAGATTGGGTGCAATCGCAGCATGTGGCCAGTGCGAGGTGGTCGGGGAATGTCCGCACGCCCGCCCCCCAGTCTGGCCTCGCGGGACAAATTGACGCGGAGTTGGGCGTCGAATCGCCTGATCTCACCACCGCAACCTTTGGGCGGCGCAATGGCACGCAACCATTACCACCCGGTTGAGCCCTCTTTTGCTTCGAAGCCCCATCGCCCAGGTCGCCCGCTCGGACGCCGAATTCGCCATGTGTAATGCGGATTCCCCACCGATGCAAGCCGTGGAGGCGGCCCGGCACAAGAGGATTCAAGTGGATCATCGAACAATTTGCTAGGAGTGCGTGGATGAGCGGCGGGCTGGGCCGCAAGGGGTGCAGTTCGAAGTGAGTCCAACACGACCTCGGTTGCGCGATCCGCGCTGACCCGCCTGGGTGCACGGGGTGCAGGCGCAGACGCGTCGACGCGCGCTAGCGCGGTGGCAGCGCTGGGCAGGCCAAGCTTGGAGCAGGCCGTGACATTCGGCCCGCCCGCGACACTTCGGCCCGCCCCCCACTCTTTCCCTTGCCAATTCTAGCAACGATGCTACCAATTCTGGGCTGACGGGCCCAAAAAAGGTAAGCTCAGCCCTCAGAAGCCGAAGTGGCAGGTCAGCGATCCAAGCATGGAAACCAAGTCTGACGGCCGACGGCCGAAGGCCGATGGTGCACGCAGAGTTCCTCTGCGGCTCGACCGGCTGCCCACAGCCTTGCCGTCGGCACCTCCTCTTCCGCACGACCAGACATCATCACCTCGCCGCCTGTCTCTCGCGGTTCGAAACGAATTGCATAACTCGTGCGCCAGAGCCCCTCCCCCTTACCCCCCGCGCTCAAACGGAGCGAGAAAAAAGCGCCGCCGTAAGGACTGAGCAGCGATGACCCAATCTATCCTGCAGGAGAGCGAGGCAACGGACAGCATGTAGCCGAGGAGGCAACACACGCACATGCTACCATCCCACGTTTTCGCAGCATTGACCCCACCTGCCCCTCTAGGCAAGTGGCCGGACTTCCAGCGCAAGCAAGCTTCCTTGCCAAGACCCTTCTCAGCTCAGGAAGGACGGCGTGGTGTTTGTCGGCAACGTATTTGCTTGTCGGCCCGCAATTGCTGTCTGAGGCCGCCGCGAACGACCCTCAACCCGCCGCCCTCGCCGTCGTATGTATGGGCCATATCTTCTGTGTTTTGATCCGCAACCGAGCCGACGTCCTGCAACACCTCCCGGAGCTGGCATTGTGTCAGACTCGAGGGGCTTCTTCTTCTTCCGTGCCAGCCCACCAAGGGCTAGAATCCAGAAGCACATGACTCCGCCTCTGCACCTCGCTTCCATAGCCCACATCGGAAGCTTTCGCCCAGGCTGCACACGCACGCCCACCTGGGATGAATCGAAGGAGCAAGTGTGCGGCGCCCTAAGCGTCTCGAACCAGGAGCCAGTCGCTGATCGAGCCATACCCACCCGCTCCCCACGGACCCTCGAGTCCCCTGTCCCAGCTGCCCTGCCTGGTACCCGTGTACCCTGTACCTGCTACCCGCGGCCACCCTCGAAGAAAAAAGGTATAAAGATGCTGCGTCCGTCATCCGCCCTTCATTGACCTTTTCCCTCTCCTCATCAAACCACTCTCCTCTCCAACCGGTCCCGCTCCCCCCAGCCTCGTTCCCCATACTACCCAGCCTCGGCTCACTCTAGACATTCCTTCTTACTGAACATTCTCTGCTACAACAAGCGCGTCTAACTTCGCTGCTGTTATCCATCCCAATACCTATTCAATAACGCATTCTTTCAACGAAATCTACTCCCAGCACCCTACCTTCCCGCCACCTCTAACCAACTATCACCACAATGCAGTCCTTCATCAAAGTCTCGCTTTTGGCTCTCGCCGTCCGCATGGCCGCTGCCGCTCCCCACGGCGGCTCCTCCATCAAGCAAATCTCCGACAACGACGTGAGTACTCAACTGCATGCTGCGAACGATTGGCCGCTTCACAGCCGTCTGACCCTGCTTCACGCCTGCTTTTCTCACCGCGCAAACAGGTCGTCGACGCCAAGAACCTTGGTGTTGACGTTGACATCCTTCGTCGCAAGGCTCCCAAGCCCCACCACCACCACAAGGAGGAGAGCTCGTCTGTCACTCAGGTCAACGATGACGACCTCCTTGACTTGAAGAACCTCGGCGTCGACGTCGACATTCTCCGCCGCAAGGCTCCTAAGCACCACCACAAGGAGGGCTCGTCTGTCACCCAGGTCAACGATGACGACCTCATCGACTTGAAGAACCTCGGCGTTGACGTCGACATTCTCCGCCGCAAGGCTCCCAAGCACCACCACAAGGAGGGCTCGTCCGTCACCCAGATCAACGATGATGACCTCATTGACTTGAAGAACCTTGGTGTCGACGTCGACATCCTTCGCCGCAAGGCCCCGAGCCACTCCTCGGTCACCCAGGTCAACGACGACGACCTTCTTGACTTGAAGAACGTCGGCATTGACCTCGACATTCTCCGCCGCAAGGCCCCCAAGCCTCACCACCACAAGGAGAGCTCCTCGGTCACCCAGATCAACGACGACGACCTGATCGACGCCAAGAACCTTGGTCTGGATGTTGACATCCTCCGCCGCAAGGCTCCCAAGCACGAGAGCATCAAGCAGGTCAACGACGACGACCTGATTGACGCCAAGAACCTCGGCATTGACCTTGACATCCTCCGCCGCAAGGCCCCCAAGACGGAGAGCGTGAAGCAGATCAACGACGACGACCTCGTTGACGCCAAGGGCGCCTCTGTCAAGATTGGCCTCCTCGACGACCTGCTCAAGCGCAAGGCGCCCAAGCACGAGAGCATCAAGCAGGTTAACGACGACGACGTCATCGACGCCAAGAACGCCAAGGTGGGCATTGACATCCTCAGGCGCCACTACGACGAGCCCAAGGTCACCCAGGTCAACGACGATGATGTCGCTGACCTCAAGGACACGCACATCTTCGCTAGCCTCCTCAGCCGCGGTGACTTCTCCAACGAAGCCATCCTCAACGCTGTCCAGGAGTACGCCAAGCGCGAGGCCACCATTGACTACGCTCCCGTCTTCAAGCGCGGCAACAGCGACTGCTACCAGGTGTGCAAGCCCAAGGCCAAGGCCCCCAAGACCACTGAGAGCTGCGAGTCGACGGCCCCTACCTACAAGGCCAAGCCCACTACATCGTCTACCCACCACAAGCACCACGCCTCCACGCATACGCCTGCCCCTACTTCTTCTACGGTCCACCACAAGCACCACAAGTCCACTGAGACCTCTGAGTCCTCGTCTTCCTCGGTCCACCACAAGCACCACAAGAGCTCGACGCACATCAACAAGCCCTCTTCGACTTCCTCTGGCGCTGAGCCCACTTCCACCCACAAGAAGGAGCACAGCTGCCCATCTGGCTACTCGAAGATCACGCAGGTCAACGACAACGACCTTGTGGACCTCAAGAACTTCTCGCTGAAGCTGTGCATCCTGTCCACCGACGGTGCATGCGACAAGACCACCACAGCCCCTTCCAAGGACGACGACAAGACGTACTGTGCTTCCGAGGTTACTCAGATCAACGACAATGACCTCGTCGACGCCAAGAACGCCAGCGTCACCGTCGACATTGGTGGCGGCCTCCTCGGCACCATTGCCAAGATTCTATAAAGTGTTACTACGCAACGAGCCCTGAGCAGCTCGCTCTCCCAAGTACACCCAGCGGGTGGAGAGGATTGAGCGCTTGGTTTCACCTCGGCGACTCGTTCACTTTTGGGCAGCTTCCAGACCCTACGCAAAAGAATCTTCCTCACGCAATTGTCACGACGGCCTTTTCCCGACCCAGCCCCCTCACGCACCGCTTGAGCAGATCACGTCTTGACGACGATTGCATCGCTTTCGGTCAAAGGGCCCCTGGTTCGCCTGCAGCCCCTCACTCATTCTGAGGCCCCCCTGCACTTCCCTCTATTTCTGGCACAATCTTGTCACATTCTCTTCAGCTCTGTTCTCTACCTTCACCGCTTGTTCTCACTGGTTCATACCAAGTGCTTCCACGCTACGCTCCATCTATCCACGCAACGCCCCCGCAGATGCATGTACAATTCTCTCTACCTGTTCCCCTTGGTCACCCTCTCCTAGCTCTCCTCTGCGCTTCATTTCGCGGCTGCGGGGTCTGCTCTTCGACGAGGTCGATGCGGGGTTGTACACTTCATTCTGTCGAATGTGCTGTGCTGCGCAGGAGATAGTGCCACGCACTGAGCTTGAAAGTTTGCTTCAATTGGACACTTGTCTTTTGTCTACCTTTTTGGCCTTCGTCTGATTCTGTGTGAGAAACGTGCATCCTTTGCGATGTGACTGCCCTTTCCGACGCGACCTTGATTGCACTCAAGCGCGCATCTGCTACTGAGCGAGCACATGCTACAACAGGCAACTGCATGAATGACATAATATTGATTGGACGACAGACAATCGCGGCGACATTATCAAGAGGGGCGAGCTAAGAGGAACGAGATCACGGAGTCGTGTCGTCATTAGATCGGATCACAGTAATAAGAGGGACTTTCACTTTCACTTTCGATTTCGAAGGGCGGCAGACAGGCAGGCTAGACGTGAAGTGAGATCGAGGCGTCGTCATCTACCAACAACAGGAGGAGCTGGAGTCACATCCACATCACATCCACCTTGCTAGATTTCCTTGCCGGCACGCGACTGAGACGAAGACGAAGCCTCGGATGAGGAAGACGACGTGTTGAAAGTCGATGGCCTTCCCTGTCCCTGTCCATGTGCGTGCGCGTGTGTGTCTGCCCGCGCGAGAATCGGAGCTCGACTTGGACTCGCACCGATGGCGGCTGCCCCCAAGGCGGCTAAAGTCCGCGGAGAAAAGCCAGCGGTATCTCCATTGCGGGCGCCATCTTCCGACTGCCTGATCAGGCTGCCGCCGCCATTGCCATTGCCGTTGCCACTGCCATTGCCAGCGACGGTTGCGGAGGACGTCTTCCGGCGTGGGAACGCCCAAGGTGGGGGACTGAGCGGCGTGAAGTTCGTTGCGAAGTCCTCGGGTAGGTTCCTTACTTTGCGTTTGGAGGCGGCTGCTGCAGAGGGACGACGGACCGAGCGGTCCTCGAAAGGAGCGTAGGGTACCCCTCCGAAGGGCGCCGTCTGGGGTCGCTGTGAGAGGGATCCAGTGGAAGACGCATTGTTGATGGAAAGGATGGTGGCCGAGGGAGAGTGGACGTCCGGCCCAAACTCGTACATATCGGGGCTATCGGGGAGGTCGCTCTCGCTCTGTCTGCGCCGGTCTGATCCAAGGGAGAGTGCGGGAGATGCCGCGCCGCTGTCCATGTCCATGTGGATGGGAGTGCCACCCTTTCGGACGGTTGAATGGGATACGCCATTGTCCCCAAACCGAGCAGCTTCGCTGCCTGTCGATGTCACTGCTGCCGGCGGGAACTTCTCGTCTATTGGGGAACAGACGGATGGTGATCCAACGTTCGATTTAGATGAAGTCGAGAGAAGTTTCGGAGTGATCATCGCCATCGGCAAAGTTGCTCGTGAGCGCGAAGTATACGTGGCGGGCGCTTCTCTCGGTAGCGGGTCTCCTTCGGGGGGAAAGACGCTGGAGCCACGCATGATCCCCATTTCAATCTGCCCGTCGCTGTGGCGTTCTGTCTTGGGCGTGGATACCTCGCCTTTAAACCGGAAAGAGATCAGAGATGACGTCTGACTGCCGGAGCCTTCCCTCGGGAAGCTGGCAAGCTTGCTGCGCCTCCTGAAACGGAGTCTCTGCACGCTCCAGGGCGGCCGGGGTCGTGCATCGATGCCCCTATCCTTTCGTTTGAATGTGTCCGCCGATATCTTCGGCTCACGCAGATCGTCGGCAGAAAACGCCACGAGCGCTGCGAAGGGCGGACCCTGTCCATCTGCCTGGTTGCTGTACATACCCGAATCCCGCAGTGCCACGGCCTGAGGTGCGGGATGATGCGACTCAGGACGTCGCGTCGGCAAAGATCCACTTGAGTTGCTTCGAATGCCTGGGTCGGCGATCTTGGCACTGCCATACGCTCTTCCGGCCGGCGCGGCAAAGGGACGACTCCTCTGGGACGGTTCCTCCCGCTGACGGTTCGCTTGATCGTCGTTCCACGATATTGCGCCTGGGTCACAGAAAGACACGCCATGACTGCTCGTCCGAGACTTCGGAGGTTCGGGGCATACCTCGAGATCGCGCTGTTGTTGGGGAAGAAGGCCGTGGTACAGTAGAGCACAGGTTCAATTGATCGGCCACAAGGGACGGCGCTCTGATAAGTGACCTCAGCAACTCACCCAGCGGTACGCTGCGATTGCATTGCAGAGGGCCAACTGTGATGCAAGCGCAATGCATGGTACAATGTGAACCACATTGTAGCCCGGCGTAACTGCGAGGAAAGATTGTTGGCGAGACCCTAGGCACTGGTTAGCGGTGAACACAGCTTCGCAGCGGGGCCGACACACTCACCTAGCAGAACAGCAATGACGGAGATGGCACTGCAGGCCATGCATCGTCCAAGCCCTTGTGTGGCAAGAGTGGAACGCCATTGCCTGGTGCCGGACTGGGCCGAGCTGTTGTAGCAAGTGCGAGCGCCGCCGTCACCTGCTTCAAGCGATTGGAGAGCTACTTCGCCCTGGCTCGGACGTGGTACCCTGCGCCAGGGTGCAGTGATACAGATCATCCCGCTGTGGTGTAGGATGTGTAACAAGGCGCCCACATTGAAAGCATGATAAAGGACGCTCGTGGCGGCCATGACTATGTTCGCGACGAAGAGCATGTCGTTTGGCGCCCAGACGCAGTACGGCGTCCTGCTGAGCCGCCCGCCTCGAGAAGTGCCAACGGCTACGACGGAGCACGCGGCTGTCAAGGCGACGAGTAACCCAGCAGAAATGCGGGCGAGGATGCTGCGGAATGGAAGCGGTTGCGGGCGAGTCAGCATGCATGCACCTTGATGTCTCTCCTGCTTCCACTCGTACGACGACTGACCTTGCGCGACGACTGAGTCTGTGAAGGGTGAACTGCGCCAGCGATCGCAAGGCCACCAGGTTAGTGTTAAGGACAGCAACCCAGGTGCTTTATCACGAGAGCCTTCGGACAGACTCACGAGTCGACAGGTCATCATCGCAGATGTCCCAACGTATGCTATAAGCCAGGTACCAGAAACGAGTTGAAATGCTGAAAGGCAGTCCTGGTTGGGAAGCAACAGCACCACGACCAACCAGATCAAGTAGAGCAGGGTTGTGTACCGAGCAACAAGGTAACACCCGCGACTTGCGGCAAGGCGCGGATGGAGCCATCCTTTACTATGGATGAGCTGTAGGTCGAAAAGGATGCCGCCCCCTTCGTCAGGAAGAAGGCCGATTTGCCGCCCACGACGATGTTTGCGGCGGTCATCGCTGTTGTCCTGGTGTGATGCCGCTGGGTATTCTCGAGGGTGTCTGAATTTGTCATTGCCGCCGGAGCCGGCAGCTCCATCATGACGTACCAGCCTGATCGGAGACGTTGTTAGATCAGCGGAGTCCTGCCGTTTATGCGTCGTCACGCCTTGCAAAGCTACAGCTGGGTGGCGGCGAAGACGGTCATTGCGTCGGAGCTCCGCATCGGGCGCTGGTACCGCCTGGCTCGATTGCGAGCTGCTGAGTATGCCTCGGACATGCCAGCCGGTCAAGAAGCACAGGACGAGCATCAGTATAAGGATTTGTTCACCTTCTGGCCAGCTGAGAAGCGAGAATGGCGCCAGGGTCAGATTGAGAGGTGGGGACCGCAGTGTCGAGACATTGGCTATCTCCGTGGCGGGAATGTGTGCTTCCAACAGGTCTTGGATCGAAGACGGTACCGGATAGTCGAGCTTGGCCGCTCGTCTTACGACGACACCGTCCGACGTCGGCCGACCAGGCTGCCAAGAAGGGTCTAGCAGCATAGCGGACGGCTGGACGATGTGCGTGGGGAATATGTCCTGGTGGAAAGTGTACACTGTCGGGGGGAGGGAATGGCTGCTTTTCGCGCTCGTGCGATGGGTCGATGGTTCATCGGAGAGTTATGAAAGATGTGATCTGCTACAGCGAGATAGGCGAATGCCAGGCCTTATGTAGCATTGCACTCTTGCCGTGCTGTACGCCGTGACCTTGTCTTGTCGCTCCGAGGGCGATTCTGTGCTTCGAGGCTGCTGGAGTGAGAATGCGATTCGTTTCCAGCACTCGAGGAGAGGAGGTCACATGGCTGTAGGCCGCAAATTCTGGACCTGATCGCAAAGATGGAGCTTGCTTTTAGTGCTGCAGGCAATCCCAATTTCCGGTGAGCTGGCACAAACCGTGCCTGCAATTGATTGATGTAGCAGCCCGGACGCGACCGCGCGCAATTTAGCACCACATATGAGCACTTTGCTGATATCGAGAGCTGTCGATATTATGGCGAGATATCTTCATGAGGTGAACCGGAAGACGACATGCTCGTCCGGGTGCCTTCAGCGAAAGCCGAGTTGGCAGCCACTGGCATGCCGTAGGCTGGCTCAAATGAGGCAACTCACAAGAGCCGCGCCTAATGAAATACGACGCTGTGCGCTTCATTCGCAGGGTGAGCCCGAGGATTTCGCTCGGCCTGTAGTGACGAGCACGCGGCAGCCGTACTTTACTCCTGCCAGGCAATGCTGCTTACAAGAAGAGCCGAACGCGACAGCAAAGAGCACTGGCAGGAGGAGCGGGCCAGTCTGCGTCGTGCTCTCGAACTTTCCCCAGCAGTAGAGCTGCTTGGCACCAGACAAGACAAAGTTCCGTGTGGTCGATCGCCCTGGCGTGGATCGAGAAGTAGCAGAGACAAGACAAGCAGACCACAGTCGGATTCTACCCGGGGGAAGATCCTCCCGGAGCCTGGTTTTCGGCCGTGTCAAGGTCGACTCAAGTAAAACCTTGCAGTGGTTTGCAATGCACTGCAGTGGGAGTCCTCATTCCTTCCAAGCGATCCAGGCGGCATAGCCCTTGTCGAGTCCACTGCCGCCCTGCGCCAATTGCTCGGAGGGGATATTCCAAATCTGCCAGCGGTGTTTGAATGGTCGGGCGGCGTTGCTGCCGCCGCCGGTGTTTGGCCTAGCCTGTGGATCCTCCTGGTCTTTGCGAAGCCAGGTCTCAAGAAATGTGAGCGTGGCATCCGAGGAGCGAAGCTCGACGAGGACAAAGACGATGGTGTGACGCGGAAGAGTGAAGAGATCCAGTGTGTCGATCAGCGGCGCAAATAGCGCAGGATTGAACACACAATCGACGGCTACGATGAGGTCTGGAAAATCGCGGGGGCTGTCGCTGGCATCCTCGGCCGGTCCTTGTGACGAGGATCTAAGCACTTGGGCGCGGAAGTGGTCGTTGCCCTGGGTATATGCCGCTCGCGGAGCTCGTCGCAGTTGTTCCGAAGCCACAAGCCAGTCGAGAGCGCTCACATTGACGTCCAAGGCGCCGTCTGAGGGCAGTGAGGAGGAGCCAGGCCCTTTGTCGTGATGTTGGCTGGCCAGGTTACGCTGAAGAAGGGGCAACATCGCTTCTTGATCGGTAGCGGACCACTTGAGACCAGGGCCTTGAACGATGCTTTGACCCAAGAAGGAGCGCAAGAGAGCTGGCAAGATGCCAGTGCCAGATCCTAGCTCTAAGACTGTCCAGGGCTGGCCTATGCCTTGCAAGATGTTGCCCTTCACGAGGGCATGCTTGCTCAGTATGGGAGGGACGTCGGCGCGCTGGGAGCGGTGAAGCTGCCGCGTAAGACAGGCAGCTAGACGTACGCTTGAGCGCCAGATGACGCTGCCCGTGTCTCCGGCCGTTGAGCGCAGTGAAGTCGAGTCCTGATGCACGATTGCAGAGACAATGGTCGACGGTGTGGCAGCAGGGGCACTGTGGGTCTTGCCACTCCTTTTTGCGGCGCGAGCCTTTGCCTTGCTGGCGCCGGCCTTCTGCGGAGTAGTCGTGGAGGTCACCGACTCCAAAGAGGTGCCAGTCACCTCGGGCTCTTCGTCGTCGGCAAGGTCAAACTTGACCGCAAGCAGGTCTCGATTGTGGTCGACTGGACCCAGACCCATGCGTCCACTGGGCGCGGCATTGAGGGTGTAGAGGAGAAAGACCTTGATTGGTGGCAGGGCGCGCAGTGAAGGGAGGGGTGCAGAAGACGTCAAAGAGACTGGTCATCACAATGGAGGTGTACCTTTCGGACAGCATATACGAGGAGCAGGACTAACCTCTTCGTCGGCATCAGTGACCCGCCTCGCTCCCGGCGCTAGCTGCAGGAGATCCAGAGGGGGGCAGGGTGTTTCGTCTTCCCCCATTCCCGGATCTTGATTGCCATCCCGATCCTCTCCCGCCTCATCTTGAGCCATGTCGAACTGGATCTACGGCAAATTGTAGTCTGCGGGTAGCCTCGTGAGCCTCTCTGGACCACGAAGAAGTGAGCGAGCATTGAGGAGCTTCCCCTCGGATCCGCGACGCGTGGACGCGTGAACGCGTGGGGAGGAAGCTGCGACGCCTGCGCCAGTCTGTCTGCTGCGCTGACCTTGCGCTTGGGCCTAGGCCGGCGCTGGTGCCCCACAAAAAGACGCGCGAGTTCATGGCACAATGACGCAGCCTGACATGGGGCCGAGCGAGGAGCCCCAGTGGCCCCGCTCCTCTTTGCGTGGGCGGCGCCGCGGCAGAGGCCCAGGCACGGCCCGCGCTCTCACAAAGGGCTCACGATGTCCCGCACGAAACGCATGCAGGCGCAGGGTTTGCAGGTGCACGCAGACGCAGAGGCCGTCGTCGACGCTTGGAGGCAGCTTGAGCTGGCCTTGATCTCTTTGCTCTTCGTGGCCCCGCCGATCGAAAGAGAGAGACAGAGATAGGAGGGGCCACGAGCAGAGGGACGCAGGACAAGGGTGGTGGATTTGGTGCTGCGTATTATGTGCGTGTGAGGCACGAACCGTTCGTCGTCGTCGCTGTCTTCGTCGCCGGCCCTCGTCAGCAAATCTTCTTGCGCCCGCCCGCCCTTTGTCATGGCCGCGGCCATCGCCAGAAGCTGCCCATAGAAGCAAGGCCGTCGAGCCGAAGGACCTCATCGCAGTCGCAGAGCGGAGCTGAACATTGTTGAGGGTCTTGCATCACTTGGGCAAAAGGGGTGCGAGCCGTGTCACTGCTCTCATTCGTCTCGCTTGCGCAGCCGCTCCCGGCGTTCAAGGGCGCTCAAGGGTGCTGCAGCGTCTGAGTTGCGGGCCGTTCCCGACACCCTCTGGTCTGGTGCCTCGACCATGCTGTGAGCGTCTCTTCTTCCCTCCCTATGCCGATCCCGCCCACATCCTCGCCCTCCGCATCGCCTCCCCACTCCTTTACCCGCAATCCCCTCCTCTCTTGGCCATCGCCAACATCATCATCATCGTCGTCGTCGCCACCCCCTTCCTTCCCTTCCCAACCAAATCTCACGACGACCTTCTCAACTCAGTGCCTCCCATCACAGCCCCACTCAATCCACCTTCCAACCCCCACTCTCGCCCGGCATGGCCTCCAAGATGAAAAAGGTCTTTGCCAATGCGGGTGGCGGCCGCCCTCGCTCATCTACGCCCACGCCCGACGATCCTCACGGTCTCAAGATGGCCGCCAGCGACGGCTCTGGCGATGGCGTCGACGCAGAGGACGCCATGGCTGCCCAGGCTCAAGGTCTGAGCATCAACATTCCTGGCTCAGGCGGTACCGATGGCAAGGGGTCGATCCCCGCAAAACGTCGCGGTGGTGAGTGACAGCCAGACATGCTAGTGTGGAGGTGCATTCGTATTCCAGTTGCGCTTGCGTCGTTGAGATGACGAGGGCCCCCGACTGAAAAGGCACAGTGCTGGGCGTCCGGCATTGCCTTGTAAGTAAGGAGATATGGAGCGGGCCGTTGCGCCTCGATGGTGGTGGTCTGGCGTCATTTGGCACAGCCAATGTGCCTGTGCTTAGGCAGTAGGGCCCTCTGCCGCGTCTTGCCCTCTTGTGCTGCGTCCAGCTGGCCCGAGCTCTGCGTGGGCGTGGAGTGACTGTCGCAGCAACTTCTGGACAGCAACCTCCCGCAAATCGCGCCACCACTCGCTTCATCCGCTCCTCGGCCTGTTTGCCCAGGGCAGGGTGGGTGGCACCCCCACACGCCTTTGACGACAAGGCGCGACTTCTTCCGACGTCGTCGCAATGGCTACGATGCGATATTGGATTGGGTTCACACCGCTCCCGCTAGCCAGCCATCACGACGCCGACTGCTGACCGCTCTCCCCGCCCCCGCACCCTCCCCCGCTGTCACCCGCGGTCCGCAAATGCCTCCCGAACACGAATCCCTCGCCCATTGGATCAACCGGCTCTCTGCAGCACCTCGATCTTTCCAGCCTATTGTGAGTCCAAGCCAGCCAATCAACCTTGGCACACGAGGAATAGCGCACCTAGTCGTAAATATGATCATGGGTTGACCAAACAACGCGCCTCCCTAACGCGCCTCCCTAACGCGCCTCCCCGCTATCCTCCACGCAGAACTCGAATGGACGGCCACGGGGCTACACGCGCAGCAGGAGCAGCTTCAGCTCCGGCTACAACCGTCGCGCGGAGAACGAGGCTCATGAAGATGGCGGTCACCACAAGGGCCCAACGAGCACCATGGATTCGGCCTTTGATCGCATCGCTGCCGAGCCAATGTGGGAGACTCGCGAAGAGAAGCGCCTAAAGGAGGACGAGCACAAGACGCGGTACTGGAGGCGATGGGGTCCTTACCTCAGCGAGCGGCAATGGTCCACTGTCCGTGAAGACTATAGCGCAGACGGCGATCCATGGAACCACTTCCCCCACGAAATTGCACGGAGTCGCACCTATCGTTGGGGCGAAGACGGCATTGCCGGTATCAGTGACAATCATGGCCGCATGTGTTTCAGCTTGGCCTTTTGGAACGGCAAAGACCGCATGCTCAAGGAGAGGCTCTTTGGTCTGGCAAACAACCAGGGAAACCACGGCGAAGACGTCAAGGAGCTCTACTACTATCTCGACAACACCCCCTCGCATTCGTACATGAAGATGCTCTACAAGTACCCTCAAGAGAGCTACCCCTACGACCAGCTCGTGCGAGAGTCTCAGATGCGAGGTCGCGATGTCACCGAATTCGAGATTACGGACACGGATCTCTTCGATGACAGTCGCTACTGGGACATCTTTGTCGAGTACGCCAAGGACGACGATGACGAGAATGCCATTTCCGTCCGGATCAGCGCATACAACCGTGGACCTGAGCCCGCAGATCTGCATATTCTTCCCCAGCTTTTTTTCAAGAATTACTGGTTCTGGCCCAAGGAAACACCGGAGAAGCCAACGATTCGGCAGGTAGGCGATTACGTCGTTCAGGCGGACCACCCAGAGCTTCCTCGGAGCTTCTTGTACTGTTCGACCAGTCCGGCGCCTAGTGCACCCCCTCCCAAGAGGGGTCAAGCACCCGAACCCGTCTCGGACGAGGAGGTGGTCCCCGAGCTCCTCTTTACCGAAAACGAAACCAACTTTGAGCGACTCTACGGTGGCCGCAACACCAACACATATGCCAAGGATGGTTTCCACGACCAAATCATCCCCAATCACCGTCTTGAAAAGGACAGGCCAAAGCTTATCCGCAAGACTCGACCGGTGAAGCGACAAATCGTCAAGACGATCAGAAAGCCCGGGAATCTCACCAAGATGTCCCAGACGGCCAAAGATGGCGCCGCTCCGGACGCGCCCGCAGACGTTCAGCTAGAGGATGCCGAGCACCAGTGGGTCGAGGAGGAGGTCGTCGAAGAAGTCGATGACGTCGAGGAATACTTTGAGCAGCCCGAGGACCAGAGCCCCACGCGTGACTATGTCAACCCGGACAAGATCGGTACCAAGATGGGCGCTCACTACAAGTTCGAGCAGGTTCCCGCCTTTGGCGGCTGCGCCGTCGTGCGTATGAAGCTTACACCCAAGACGCCAGATGAGGACCCCACCATCGATGACGACGAGCAGTTTGACAACCTCGTCGAAGACCGCCGCATCGAGGCAGATGACTTTTACTCTCGCATCGCCAGCGGTGCAATCTCAGACGACATGAAGAACATCATGCGACAGGCTCTGGCAGGCATGCTCTGGAACAAGCAGCATTACTGCTTCATTCAAGCGGAGTGGCTCGCTGGCGACCCAGGACAGCCGCCACCTCCCCCTGGTCGCAAGTGGATCAGAAACACCGACTGGAAGCATTTGCACATGGAAGACATTCTGTCTATGCCAGACAAGTGGGAGTACCCATTCCCATGCGTCTGGGACACTGCGTTCCACACCATCCCACTCGCCATCGTAGACCCATGGTTCGCCAAGAAGCAGCTTGACCTCTTCACCCGGGAGTGGTACATGAAGCCCGACGGCTCCCTGCCCTCGTACGAGTGGAACTTTGGCGATGTCAACCCTCCGGTCCACGCCTGGGCCGTATTCCGAGTCTTTAAGATCGAGAGGAAGATGTACGGGCGCGAGGACCTCGACTACTTGGAGCGAGTCTTCCAGAAGCTCCTCCTTTGCTTCACACAGTTCGTCAACAAGTTCGAGCACGGATTCCTCGGTTTGGACAACATCGCGCCTTTCAACCGATCTGAGCAACTTCCCGTACCTGGCAAGCTGCGTCAGATTGACGGCCTGAGCTGGATGGCCTTCTTCAGTCTGCAAATGCTCAACATGTCTCTTGAGCTTGCCAAGCACAACCACAACTACGAGGCCATGGCGAGCAAATTCTTTGAGCACTTCATCTGGCTCAGCGAATCGATCAATCCGAGCCCAGACAGCGAAGACATCAGCTGTTGGGACGAGGAGGACGGCTTCTACTACGACACCCTCCAGCACGGACCCGGCGATGCGCAGATCATCAAGGTGCGCTCCCTGGTCGGCCTGATGTCCCTCTTCCCAGTCCTCGCAATCGAGCCGTGGGTCTTCAAGCGCTTCCCCAGCTTCGCTGCGCGCTTCGAGTGGTTCGTTCAGAACCGTCCCGCCTTGGCCGCGCGAACAGTCATGAGCACAGGCGGCAAGCGGGAGCGACGATTGCTCAGCGTGGTCAGCAAAGAGCGCCTCGAGAAGATTCTTCGCAGGATGCTCGACGAAACCGAGTTCCTCTCCAGCTACGGTGTGCGATCTCTGTCCAAGTTCCACCAGACGCAACCATTCAAGGCATTCGGCGATGAGTACAGCGTCGAGTACTGGCCCGGAGACTCGCGCTCCCCAATGTTCGGAGGCAACTCGAACTGGCGCGGTCCCATCTGGGTGGCGCCCAACCTGCTCCTGATTGAGTCTCTGCAGAGATTCTACCAGTACTACGGTCCCGAAGACTTCAAGGTCGAGTGCCCTAGCGGCTCCGGCGACTTTATGGACCTCGCTCAAGTCGCAGAGGAGCTGCAGCACCGCATCATCTCGATGTTCACTCGCGATGCTCGGGGCGTGCGCGCGTGCAACGGCGGTGTAGCGATGCTGGACCATGACCCCAATTTCCGGGACTTGGTCCACTTCCACGAGTTCTTCCACGCCGATACGGGCGCAGGGCTGGGCGCGTCCCACCAGTGTGGCTGGACGGGCTGCGTGGCGGCCATGATCCTCCAGAGTGGGCTCACGTACGGTGTGCGGACACCACGCACGCCCCGAAGCACGGCGGCGCACTACTTCGATGAGCATCTCACCGATGCCGATGGGAAGAGCGATGCTGGAAGCGTCTCGACGGTGCCCCATTCGGCTGGTATCTCGAGGCCTCCCTCGCCCGACGAGCTGTAAGCGGAGCGGAGATGAGTCAAAGGCAGGCACAGGGGGAGTTCTTTGGTCACGGTAGATTCGTGCTCAAAGGTGGTGACGGGAAAAGTCAAGAGGTTGAATATACACACTGTGAAATTCTGACAAAGCATGCCGCAATTTAGACACTTTCTGATTCGGACCGATGAGACTGTGGTGACTCTGCGCGCTAGGCTCGCTCTCTACCGCTTGAAGAACCCAAGCTCGTCCAGCCGCCTCTGCTTACCCTTCCCCCTCCCCTCCCCTTCCGACTGCCCGCCACCTCTCTTCACAGCACCCCCGCTGGAAGCAAGATGAGGCGTCCAATTCGCATACCTCCGCTGCACCTTGACCTCCGGACGTCCACCTTTCCTCTTCGCCTCAAAAACATCACAGACGTACATTCCCGTATTGCTCCCAAAGGGAAAGCCGGAGCCGGAGCCGGCGCTTGCTTGCGCAGGGGGGACGAGCGAAGCGTGCAGAGCGAGGAACGTAGAGATGACGAGGCGTGTGTTATGAGGAGGGTGATAGGTGGACGGGAGGGTATCGCAGGGGGACGATGGTGCAGTGGAGCCGCTTGGTGGTATTCCTCCGCAGTGGCGCCGTGTGGAGTCAGCTCGGGCTGAGCACGGGCGGGAGGACTCTCGTTCTTGCTGGTATCAACCACAGTGGTGACCTCAAGTCCACCCCGACCATCCTCACCACCCGCTATCCCCCCGCTACTGGTACTACCTCCACTCAACCGCACCGCCCTCCCAACCCAAAACCCTCCCACCGCGGCAATCCGTGTGCGGAAAGACGCCTGACTCTCCTTCTTACTTTCCGAGGGAATCCGCGGGAAACGCGGACCGGCATGCACGCCACGGCGTGTGCATTCGAGTGGGCCGAAGGATTTTTCGCGGAGGGCGGAGGAGGGGAGGAGGAGGGGGCGGGGAGGTGGGGCTGGCGTGGGCGTTGGCATTGGCGCTGAGGGTGTGGATACTTCTTGCAGAGGTGAGGTGATCCTATCTTCGCCGCCGGAGCTTTGGGCACGAATGTCTTCTAGAGCAGACCACTTGTCCCTGAGAGCTTGTGCGATCCTCTCAGCGAGGTAGGCGCACCGACCTAGAGGACTGTGCGCAATGGCCTCTACATCTTGCCACGTCCAGTCTTCCTCTTCAGTGGTGGCGTCGTACTCGACTTCCGAGTCTTGCGGGCGCGAGCTCTCCCCGTTCCCATGGTTCAGCCGACCCTCCCGGGAGCATATCCACGCTGTGAGAGCCTCGACTTGCTGATGCCCGAGAGCCGTTAATGGCGAGTCTGTGATTCCTTGAAGGAGATGCGCAGCATTGGCCTCTGTCTGCGGATGACGGATGAGGATGAGCTTCGCTTGGGGTCGGGCGGCGGTGCCTCCGTCTGCCATCGAGGTGGAGCCCCTTGGGTGACGATGTTGGCGGAAGTGCTCTCAGCTGAGCTTTGCCTGGTTGCGGTTAGGTGCGTCCGTTAGGATGCAACCGGCGGGCAAAGATGTCGAGTGCATGGAAGAACGCTGGTCACATCATTCGGATGGGCAAAGGGTACGGGACGAGAGAAATGGGCGGGAAGGAAGCAGCGCGAAGGGATCGTTGCATTTGGAATACAGAAATGAAGCGGCTTAGGCGATCACGTATGTAGGTCACGTGTCCCGCCTGGAGACCCACCCCTGTCGCGGATAGGTGGTTCGCACCACGACTACGACCCTCCGATATATGCCCATGGAAGTGCCTTGTTATCACTTGACACAATGAATACACAGGTCATCCCCGCCTTCGTCGCAAGGGCACGGCCAGCACACATGTCGCTGAGGCAAGGGATAGCTTTGCCCCAACAGGAAAGTGCCCGCGCTGCTCCAACGTTCAGAGCGAAGTCGCCCACAGGTCCGCGATGCTCCTGGCGGGGTTCTGACTGGAGATGTGTTCTCGTCAGAGGTCTCCTGATGGTCGGGGTTGCGCCCGGTGATGATTCAGGGCATCGGCAGTGGCCGGTGGCAGCGCGGCGAGACCGTAGGCTCGAGCGAGACGCTGCCTCAAACCGAGCCACACGGGCGATGCTTGGAGCTCGTTGCGACAATGGGGCAGTGGTGTCGCAGGCCGTCGCATGGTTGCTTCTTTCGAATTGGCTGAATGGTGCCGCACTGACGTCGCAGGCACCGGCACCGTCGCCGCACTCATCTGGCTGCCTGTTGCGAACCACAGCGTGCTACGGCAAGCTTCCCGGGCTTTGAGTAGGCACGCCTAGCATTCATAGCCTCAGAAGAGCCAGTGGTATACGAAGAAGAGGCCGACGAAGCCTGCGACAATGTACAAGGTCAAGCGGTGGTGCTTTGCCCCTTGAACGACTGTGTGGGTGAACCTGTTCGACGTGGCCCGTAGGCGAGAGGAAAAGTCGTCAAAGGCTTGAGACTTTTCATACGAAGGAGCATAGATGCCAAAGAAAGCGATGTCGGATCAGCAAAGGGCAGCTGGCAGGGGGATGTACCGACCACAATATGCTCACAGTGTTGTCCAACAGGCCCCGCTGCGCCTCTGCATCGTCGTAAATGTCCGTTGTAACTCCCCTCTATCGTTCGAACCAAAAGGGCAGCAAAGATGGCATTGTACGCCCAAGTGTCAGTGAGAAGGTGGCAGTCATTTGTGAACACTCACGCTACATCGCACTAACCAGAGCTTTGACCTTTCCCAGTAGACCCTCCAACACGTCGTCATTTTGCCTCTCCAATGTGGAGCTGGCCGAGGTGGACATGGTTTCGGGTGGACGTAGGTTGTTTGGCTTCGAGCGATGAAGTGAGAGGGGCGGGTGAGTTACGAGGCAGTCAAGAAGAGAAGCGGGTCGTCGTTGGCCGTCAATGAGTAGGCTGGCTTGCGTTGTGGCGATCTCTGGCGGAGAATGGAGATCAAGAAGCGAGACGATGACCAGCACCTTTCATAGCGTTCAGACGGGTTGGACTGGCCCGCTTCCACGCGTAGCGCGGTCCAACACTTGGCGAGGCGCAGCGGCGCAACCATGAAACGCCTCAGCCACTGGGCCCCCGGGTGCTGCGATACGGACAACTACCTTGCATGGAGATTCTCAAGATCGAGGGATGGTCAGGCCACGTGAAGAGTCTTTTATCTGTCTCCGATCGGCTGTCACCCCTCCCGGCAAAGAGGGCCTGTGCCACGGCGGGGACATCGCATATATGCCGCCACGCGAGCCGCCGGTAGACGGAGTAGCCCCTATTTCCACCAATGACAATTGGCGATACTGCATCTCTCCAGTCGTCGGCAGCGATGAAAGCGCATCGCCTGTTTTCGACCACCACATCTTTTGACGAATTTCTCTCTACCACGACTCTGACGATCCTGACGAGCATTCACGAACACAAGCCTTGCATCCAACCGACGTGTAAAGGGCGACGGAGGCCATTCCTTGAAGTGCAGCCAAAGTCGCAAGGATAACAACTCAGCAATCTTGATACCTACATCGCAGCACAATGGCCGGAAGCTCCCTAGCCATGCCCCCGGAGGGCTTCACCAAAGCTCCCATGGTCGAAGTCGCAGCGGGTACCAAGCTGCTCTTCTCGCATGCCAACGTCCGCCTCTTGAAGACTGTTCCTCCGTTCTACGGCATCGAAAGGATCAACGGGCACGTCCCGCAGGATTGCCTTGGCCAAGGCATGCTCGATGCTGCGACCCAAGAGACAATGGGTGCTGTCCTCGAGGATTGGAGCGGCAACTTGCACGTATATGCCGCCCCAGAAGAGAGCAGCAACAGCCCTCAGTCTCCCTCGGCGGCAGCGGGGACGTTGTTCCTGACGGTCGAGCAGCCGCACTATGCCCTCGCAGAGGCATATGGAGCACAGCGGAGGCAAGTTCTCCCCTTTCGCTCCTATGCTGCGGCAGACGCTCTGCCCGCGGATGCGGTTCCACGTCCGACGCACCTCGGCCTCGGCGCTGGTGTGCATGGTACAGACGGGGGAAGTATTTGGTTCCTGGAAGACGTTTACGAGGAGGGGGGCGCCGACCGTTACAGGCGATCGGTGGAAGGCGTAGGTACAAGAGCAGTATGGACTGTGTGGCTATTTGGGTAAGTTTGGGTCGCGTACCAAGTGGTAGGGTTTCAGCAAGTCTGACGAGGCCCGACTTCTCCCCTCACCAGCGCTTCACCCAGTACAATTGACCACCTAAGGACGCTTCTGGCGACATATCCTTCGTCAGCTCCAACGTTGCCTCATGCAAAGACGCAGGCCAATATGACGGATGTGCCCCGCCAGCCGCAAGAGGCTACCAGCCCGTCGGCGGCCTCTCACGATGGGCGCACGCAGACCAAGTCACCGCGTTCTCCAAGACCTCTGCCTTCGCCGCCTTCTGGGCGCCCAGGTCCCAACGTTGTCTCATCTACCTCGCCCCGAATGGCGGCTACCAGAGCTAAAATGGGATCGCCACCTCCACTGGCACTGAAAGAACCCATCCTCCCCATCAAACCACCACTACTTCAGAGCCTATCTTCTGATGCAGCCACTCCGACCTTGAAAGATCTAGGGCCAGGGACTCCCGGACTCCAAGCGCTTTCTCGAGTAGACCGAGCAGATGCTAAAGGTAACGCCGTCGACTCGGTAAATGCCGGCATTGGGCACGTCCCCAAACTAGCATTGGCCCAGCTTCCTCCAGCTCAGACTACTACGACACCACAGCAAGCTTCACAGCCAACGACTGGACCTTCCGATAATCCCGCAATCGAACGGAGGCCACGACCCTTGCCCGTGGTGCCGCCGCCTGCGTATCGCAACTCCCTGGTCGCAGTGGACCCCGACAGCGGTGCAATTGTGGGCTTCGTGGCCAAGGATGTGCACCTCTCCCACATAGCAGCGACGTCCGCAGATGTCGGCGGAGAAGATAGGAGCTCGCGACCGTCGGTGATCCGGCCGGCAAGCCAGTATCACGACGAGGATGCCTTGCGCCCGCCGAGCCGTCGTAGCTCCGTCTTGGCAGAGGACACTTTTGCTCCTCCTCCCCTTCCCTCCAAGGACCGCAGCGAACCACAGTCGATGCCACGCCCTTCTTCCGGTCGCAGTAAAGACGAAGGCGAGCCGCCCAATTCGATCTCGCTGGACGAGGGCCACGGGGAAGCAGGCATCGAGACCCATCGCCCTGACTTGCTATGCGACTTGCCAGCAGATGATGCCGACGGTACCTTGCAGCATGTCTCCGAAGCCTCTGGGTCCACGGTCGGTGGGCCTGCAGTGAAGCTGTGGAAGAAGGTCGTCGGTGGAAAGACCGAGAAGAAGGTCCCTCAGCTCAAGGAGCTAGCTCAGAAGCCTTTGCCTCAGCCTGCACCCCTCGAAGATGCAGCAACAACCTCTGCAAACTTGTCCGCTCCTTCCCAGTCGGTTCCCCCTCCGCTTGTCAAGAGCGAAGGAACCACTGAAGCTGGCAATAGTGGTGTTGGTACTCAGGAGACGGAAAGCCAAAGCATTGCCGACGGGATCACACCCGCTCGCAAAGGCGATCGAGCCCAGGAAGATTCTTCGCCGACGACCTCTAGTGAAAAGGCGTCGTCGAGTCGCAAAACGCGAGATGAGATGAAGACGTCCGAGGTCGTCCACGCAGAAGACCAGGTATGGAAAGAGGCTCTGCAGTCGGGCGAATTGCCCGCCGATGCGGCTTACACGCACCTGAATGCCTGTCCCAAGACATCGTCTGGTGACGCAAACATCGTGCGAGGGAAGATGTACGGTGACTCGCAGGAAATGCGAGACCAGCTGGACTCGTCTGTGGGACTGGTCGCGGAGGACAAACACGATGCCCCAACGCCTGGTATGGAAGCTACGGCGTCAGCAGATGCGCACCTCAAGGGCGGCACCGTTCTCATTGAGTTCCTGGAGGGCTCGCATATACAGGCGTCGCTGACGTCGCAGCGTCTAGCGGCGGAAGACCTTTCGCAGGCTCATGCGCCAGAGGCCAGCCTCAATGGAGAGTCGACGGGCGCGGCCGACAACAGTCCGAAGGCAAGGACTGGCTCAGCGAATACCTTGCTCAGCGTCCTCAATCTCATTCCCGCGGTGCCACTCCACTTCTTCACCTACTTCCAACACCTGGGTGGTAAGATGCCTGTCTCGGGAAGCAACGCCGCTACAGGCACTGGCTCGAACACATCCAAGCCCGGCCCTGCTGCAGATTCTGGCGTGTTTGCTGGTCTTTCCAGTGGCTTTACGGAAGCGCTGCAGGGCGTCACCGCAGCAGCCACACAAGCTCCCGCCTCTTTCTTCGCGTGGCTAATCGGAAGCTACACGGGCGAATCTCGCAAGGAAGTGCAGACTGTCAGCGACGTCGGAGAAGAGGAGGAGGATTCCGAATGGGAATACGCCATCCCAGACTTTGACCCCACCTCTCTGACATCGACGCCACGCCCCGTCTACAGGCGCAAGCGACCGGCACCTTCCTTACAGACTGGTTTCGCATTCCGCGAACGCTCTCCCCAGGCAACATTTCAAGATGACGCTGCCTCGCCGATGAGTGCGCCGCCGTCCAAGGCGCCAGACCAAGAGACCGTAACCCCCAGAGCCCCGCGCAGCAACGCCTCCGCTGGGAATCGCTATTCCATCATTCACTTTGATGACGACGGGATTGGGCGGCGAGCATTCCTGCGAGACGAAGATGGAGAGCAGCTTGGGCTCAGCCCTGGACTGGCGGCTATGTGTGGGCTGCACGCTGGGTACTTTCATCCCGCAGGGGTAGGGTATGGGCCGGGCATGTTCTGATGCGCGGATGACCAAATCTTTTGCTGATGTTGCGCGGGTCTTTTGATCAGTGCTTACGGACACTTATGGATCGATGATGATTGCTTTTGTATTGTACTCGACGACACTTGGCTAGCTATCTGTATGTAACGAATCTCCTAGCTGTATCTAATGACGAAGCTGATCTGTCTCCAAAACCGCATCAAGGCGGTCGCAGCCGTCCAAGGTGGATGCGGGGTGGTCGTACTATTCTACATGACTACAACGCCCTTACGGGGCAAAGGAATGGAAGGGGAAAGCGGAACAACCCCCGTCTGTGTTGCCCTCGGACGAGCAAAAATCTGCAACGCAGGCGCGGCGCGTTCCGTATCCCCCTTCCATTCCGTTATCCCGTCCTCTGCTGTAATGCGCGGACATTGACGTTCTCGAGGACAGGTGACACATTAGTACCGGGCAATCCAAATTGCGCGCTTCTGTGAGCCCAGTGGGCTTTGGCGGAGACGCGACGAAGTGAATGGTGATGAGAGCGAGCGGTTCATCAGGATCGGGCCGCCCGCTTGGCTCCTGCCACGACGGGCTGAGCAGGGGCTCTCAAGGCCAAGCAGGAAATCTTCCACGACCCGCCAAGTTGCCATTCTGGGACGCTTTGTAGCTGGAACTATACGTGCCCATCGACGGCCCGGTGTTGGGCAAAATGTGCGGGAACCTCTCGCCGCCGAACATGTTCAGGACTGGATGATTCCTCTGGTCGAACAGAGGGAATTCAATGAACCAGTACTTGCTCCCGTCGTCTCCCTCTCGTTTGATGATGGTGGGAGACTTGGGCTCACGTCCATATCGACCAGGTCCGGACATCTCCAGCCAGGCCATGATTGGTGGCTTGCAGGGCACCATGGCAGAAGGCTCATTGCTGCGGCGGATGTCGCGCAAGAGTACCTTTTGTGGCACCAGGGTGGAAGAGTCCTCTTTTGTTTGAGGGGCTTTTGAGCTGCATCTGTACCCAGCTGAGCTTGTCCGGATTGAAAGGCTGTGCAAGGTCCCCGCAAGATACGGGAAGAACCATATCCCACCCAGGCTGGGTTTCCGCGCCAAGAATCCCCGGTCGTAGGTCGAAAGCTTCGATGAGGTCGCTGCGGGTGAAACCAAAGGAGGATGCCCGGGACCACTTTTGGTAGGTTACCCATGCATTCGGGCCGAGGTGTTTCTTCAGCCTCGCAGGGACAGAGCCTCGGTACAGTTGGGCTAGCAAATCCATGAAGTGCACGAAAGCTGCTGATTCCAGGTATGCAAATCGCGGATCTTCCTGATTGCCTTTGTACCACCGTCTTTGTGCCAGGTCGTGGGCCATTGCGAGGAGACACAGAGGCTTGCTCCCCACGGTACTTTCTCAGCTAAGACGACGTCTCCTGGCCCCTGGCATGGCTAGAAGATACCGCAGAAGGATTCTTGAGCATGGTTCCCTCTTGGAGAATGCATTTACTCGAGTTGTGGCACTCGGACCGTAGCCTGCGGCACGCCTCGCCGAGGCACGAGATCCGAGCGCACGACTGGCAGAGATGAACAGCACGTTGCTGTTTCATCCGCGCGACGGCTTGGTCGCGTCCTCGTCCAGCATATACTCGGTGGTTGTGGCGAAGGAGGGCCAATGCTTCTGAGCTGAGGCCCAAGACGGCCAATTCGTCCTTTGCCGAGAGTGGTGACGTTGCAGGAGTGGTTGTGAGGGAGGAGGAAGAGGGCTTAGCAGGCCCCTACTGGGTACCATGGGTTTTGTCGCTCACTGGAATTGGTTCAAGAGAGGGAGTCTGAACTGGGCTATGGATGCTGTCCTTGTGTGCCGTATTTCTGAGCTTCTTTGAGCACCGGCTACTGTTGGCAGGCGGACGTGATCGAGATTTAGCCCTGGCCCTGGTGCCGGAAGTTCGTCTCTTGGTGAGTGCTGATTATACTCTAGCACCAATATGACCGAGTGGTGACTCGATGATCAGCACGACCGAGTTGGTTCTGGGACAAGCCTTGGAGTGGAGGATGACCGTGGCGCCGACCACTTGAGATGGGCCTCTGACACGCGTCCACTGCATCCACCCGCCTGCTTGACTAAGGCGCCACTTCCCTTGAGTGAGAATCTAATACCCTTTATGAGCTTAGGTTTACCCTGTGTGTACTTATTGACTTGTATTGTATTGTACTAAACGCGTCCCTAGCAGTGCTTTCCGTCACTCTTAACCCTTGTCCCGGAATCGATGGCGATCACGTGACTCGCGTGAGCTCGCCCCTCTCGCTGGGGCGCCTCCACTGCTCGCGATTCTTCTCGACATCGGCTCAAGGCGGTGTGTCTACAAACCTTTCGCTCCTTTTTTCGTCGTCACTGCTGCTGCGCTCTCACCATCGACCAACATCGACTCCTGTCTCTTCATCGCCCGCCGCTCCGCTCTGTGATCGCGTCATTCCATCCCCCCCACCTGCGCTCAGTCAAGCGCGTCGCCGTCATGAACACACTTCAAGCATACGACTCGGACAGCGACTCGGATACGAGAGAGGCTACCGGCTCTTCTTCTCATGCCGCACACTCTCACACAGCCACAGCCACGGCCGTAGCCGGAAAACGATCCCGAGGAGCGAGCACTTCGGATTCAGACTCGGAAGATGCCAAGGCTGGCGAGGTGGATGCCTTTGGTCTCGCGTCTCTGGCTCGTGAGCGCGGACAGGCCGTCGGTAGTGGCGGCAAGGAGGGGGCTACCACTGTCAGGCATCATAGTGCCCCAGACCCATCGGGGACTACCCAGAATGCAGCATCATCGTCATCGAGCACAGTCATAGTCAGAGCCGCCCCGGATGTGCTCCTCGACGATCCAATGGCTCAGCAGGCTCTCCTGACAAGACCCACGGATACGCAGATGCACGTCAACATCCCCTACTCGGATCTTTCTCGCCCCGTCGTGGGTCCTTCCAACCCCTTTTCCACGCGCAAGCTCGGGGCTCTGCAGAACTCTCTAAATGGCCACTTTGAGCATACAGCCATGAGCGACTACGATTTCCGGGAACAGCAGCGTTCTTTTGAGACGCAGGGCTTCGCCAAGAACCCCAGCGTCTACGTGGATGGGCAAGTCGTTGGCGGGGCATACGTCGGGAATGCCGCTCGCGGGAGGGAGATGGCGCTGCAGCCTCGCGGAGCTACTTCGGACCGCAGATCCGCAAAGGAGCGCAAGAAGCAGCGCATCGGGCAGGACGGGGATGCCTCGATCGTAGAGGGCGAAGGCGCCTATGTGGGTCCGTGGGGCGGATGGCAGGGCGAACAGGTCAACCTCGAGGACGGGGTGGGCCCCTCTGAGGAGGAGATTCAGCAGGCGGAAGAGCGCAGTACGGTGCGGAAAAAGGAAAAGCAAGAGGCTGAGGAAAGACGCGCGCGAGAGGAAGGCCACGGGACGGAGAAGAGCATCTTCCACGGGAAATCCCTCTACGACTATCAGGGGAGGACCTATCTCCACGTGCCTGGCGATGTGGACACGAATCTTCACGGCGAGGCCGGGTCGCAGGATTGCTTCCTCCCCAAGTCGTGCATCCATACCTGGACTGGGCATACAAAGGGCGTATCGGCCGTCAGGCTCTTTCCGGGAAGCGGCCACCTGCTCCTGAGCGGAAGCATGGACACCAAGGTCAAGCTCTGGGACGTGTACCACGAGGGCGGGTGCTTGCGGACGTTCATGGGCCACTCCAAGGCCGTGCGCGACGTCCAATTCTCCAATGACGGCCGCCGCTTCTTGTCTGCGGGCTACGACCGGCAGATGAAGCTCTGGGACACCGAGACGGGGCAGTGCCTCAAGGCATTCTCCAATGGCAAAGTGCCGTACTGCGTCAAGTTCCACCCGGACGAGGATAAGCAGAACATCTTCCTGGCGGGTATGAGCGACAAGAAGATTGCGCAATTTGACATGGATACGGGCGAGGTCTGCCAGGAGTACGACCAGCACCTCGGGCCAGTCAACACCATTACCTTTGTGGATGAGAATCGTCGATTCGTTACGACGTCGGATGACAAGACGATGCGCGCGTGGGACTATGATATTCCCGTGGTGATCAAGTACGTTGCAGACCCAATGATGCACAGCATGCCCGCTGTGACTCTGCATCCAAACAGTGAGTGTTCGAGGCGGCTGCAGGCGCAGGCGGGGGCCAAGGCGATGCCGATGATCATTGCACTAACAATACACCTATCCCCCTGCCCTGCCCACAACAGAGAAATGGCTGGCCTGTCAATCCCTAGACAACTCCATCCTCGTCTACTCCTCCGACTCTCTCCGCCAAAACCGCAAAAAGCTCTTCAAGGGGCACAGCATCGCAGGCTACGCCTGCGAAGTCTCTTTCAGCCCCGACGGGCGGTTCCTCTCTTCAGGAGATGGAGAGGGCAACCTCGTGTTTTGGGATTGGAAGACGGGGAGGTTGCTCAAGAGGATTCATCGCGCTCATAGGGAGGTGGTTATCAGTCATGCGTGGTTGCCGCATGAGACGAGTAAAGTCGTTACCGGGTCGTGGGATGGGACGATCAAGCTGTGGGATTGAGTGCGTGGCGGTGGTGGTCGGCCGTTGTGGTTGGTGGTATGGTATGGTATGGTGACTGAATTGGCGCGGAACACGAGAACACGAGAATAATCCAAGAAGTGCACCGCCGGCTGGCGTGCTCCTCACTTCCTCGCCTGCAGAGTGGATCCGCCCTGCGTCGCCTCGACGCCGCTACTTTGCCCCTTTGCAGTGTCTCCCTTGGCCTCCTCGGCCTTTGCCTTGCGCCTCTTCTCCTCCTCCTCCTCCTTCTTTGCCTTTGAACTACTCCTCCTATGCAACACCTGAATGAGCGTCGTCCCCGCTGCGGACGCGCCCATGCCCACAAGCCACGTCGGCACCCTACTGAACCTATCATACACCCAATTGGCGGGGCTCGCCAGCCTCTGCGGGATATAATCCCTCGACCCGCCTGGTGCCAGGGCGCTGGTCCACACGGGGAGCTGGTCCTGCCATGCGCCTGAGCCAATGAAGCGCAGCATCGTCTCGGAATCGAGGCCAGAGACAAACGCCAGCTTCCAGGAGCGGATGTCGTAGCTGCGATCCGAGGATGTCGAGGGCGTGATGAAGAGGAGGGCGGGTACTCTGGTGTGCGGGCGGGCGGGCGGGCGGGCGGGAAAGCGTGAGGTCATGTCA
>RRYC01000004.1:0-30064 GCA_004016185.1 Quambalaria eucalypti
ACCCACGTCCTGTAGTTCACCTACCACTCGCCCGCTAACCACCCTTTCTACCCACACCCAACCCGGACACCCACACCCCCCCCCCGCCCCCCCCCCCCCCCCCCCCCCCCCCCCCCCCCCCCCCCCCCCCCCCCCCCCTCGTTCACCTAACATCCTTCGACGTCGCCCCAGATGGCTTACAACCCCAATTCTAGGGGGTATGCCGCAGACCCCCGGACCTCTCCTCGTCCGCCTCATGCAGTCCCCGCCGGCATGCCCCAAGTTCAGCAGCCTACAGCCGCAGCCTACGGCGCGCAATATGGCATCCCCGCCGGCGCCAACGGCATGGCCCCTTACCAACAGCAGCAGCAGCAGCAGCAGCAGCAGGCAATGGGGGGAGGAGGCGGCCTTCCCAACTACGGCTTTGCCAATCAGGGAGGATTTGCGGGTAACCAAGGTGGGCATCGCCATTCCTGCATCCTCGCTCCTGCTCCAAGTTGACTCCAGGTCAGCTGACTCTTTGCCCTCCCCGTTCCCTTGTTTCCCATCAATTATGTCCGCAGCCTACTCACAACAAAGCCCTTACGCCGCTCACCAAGCTAACCTGCAGGCTCAGATCCAAGCTGCAGCCATCGCCGCCCAGGCGCAAGCTCCCCCAGGCCAACTGCAACACCCTGCCATGCAACAAGCCCAGCAGCTGCATCAGCAGCAGCAGCAGCTCCTCATGCAGCAGCAGTACAACCAGATGCAACAGCAACAACAACAGCAGCAGCATCAGGGCCTCCAAGCTCCCAATGCATACCGCGGCGCCAGTCCTCGCGGCAGTCCTACCAACAGGAGCCCGTCGCCCAACTTCAACCGCGGACCCAGCCCCGGCCCCGGCGGCACAGTAGCTCCTGCGGCAGGCACTTCGTCCCCTAGCTCTGGCTCGGCTTCGACGGACAAGGGTGCCGACTACGTCTACTTTGAGAGGTCTACCCAGGGCATGAGCAAGACGACCCTCGACGCAGCAATGGGTGCAAAGCTCAAGCTAGAGCACTTTTACAAGGTCGCCGTCGAGCAGGCCATTGAGCGCAGTGGAAGGCGTGTCGAGCTGGAGAAGCGTCTCACCTCTGATACTTCCATTTCGGACGACCGCAAATCACGGCAACTGGCTGCGCTAGGACGACGCGAGTCGGGCTTCCTTCGTCTGCGAAGGACGAGGTTAGGTCTCGACGACTTCCGCACCGTCAAGGTCATTGGCAAAGGTGCATTCGGAGAGGTCCGCTTGGTCCAAAAGGTCGACACGGGCAAAATCTACGCCATGAAGACGCTGCGCAAGAGCGAAATGTTCAAAAAGGATCAACTCGCTCACGTCCGAGCAGAGAGGGACGTCTTGGCCGAATCGAACTCTCCATGGGTGGTGCAACTCTTCTACTCGTTCCAAGATACTGCCTATCTCTACCTTTTGATGGAGTTCCTGCCAGGAGGAGACTTGATGACGATGCTCATCAAGTACGACACCTTTTCGGAAGACGTCACTAGGTTCTACATGGCTGAATGCGTCCTTGCCCTCGAGGGCATCCACAAGCTCGGCTTCATCCACCGTGACATCAAGCCAGACAACATTCTCATCGATGCCAAGGGCCACATCAAGCTTTCCGACTTTGGTCTTTCCACCGGTTTCCAGAAGCAGCACGACTCGGCTTACTACAAGCGTCTCTTTGAAGGAGCCGCATCGGGCAACCAGAACCCACAGCAGGCGGGCAGGAATTCCGTCGCCGTCAATTCCATCAACCTCACCCTGAGCAGCAAGGACGCCATTGCCACATGGAAGGCAAATAGGCGGAAGCTGGCCTACTCGACGGTGGGAACCCCCGACTACATTGCACCAGAAATCTTTGTGCAGCAAGGCTACGGCCACGAGTGCGACTGGTGGTCGCTCGGAGCCATCATGTTCGAATGTCTTTGCGGCTATCCGCCATTCTGCTCGGAGAATGCACACGACACATACAAGAAGATTCTGGCTTGGAGGGAGACGTTGCAGTTCCCCGATGACATTCACCTCAGCCCCGAGGCCGAAGACATGATCAGGAGGTGAGTTGGCAGTGGGCGTGCTTGCCGAAGGCCGTGGCGCGACTGACGCCGAGCATACATTCCCCATCCTTGTCCGCCCTACACAGATTCTTGACCTCGCCCGAAACCCGTCTGGGACGCAATGGTGCGGCAGAGATCAAGGAGCACCCCTTCTTTGCGGGCGTGGACTGGTCCACGATCCGGTCGATTGATGCGCCCTTTATCCCGCACCTCAAGTCCATTACGGATACGAGCTACTTCCCAACGGAAGACTACCAAGACGTGCCCGAGATTCCGCCAGGCGCGGAGACGGGCGTCGGCGCCAAGGACCTTGCATTCGTCGGCTTCACCTTCCGCCGTTACGAGCAGAATATGAATTTCTAATTGGCAGGGTGAACAAAGCAAAGGTGGCTGATTCTTGAGTCGGCCAGTTGGGTGGCAAGGAGACGCTGGATAGAGTGGCGGAAGCGGGGTAACGATTATGAAGTGTTCGCGGGCACAGGCACACTCCGCGCACAATTTGATGACGGGACGAAGCAATGCATATCAAGTCACAGTTTCAAACGTACATCTGGAAAGGGAGGATACATTTTCCCCGCGACTATTCGGGCGTCATTGAAAAGTTTGTTCTTGTCCGGTCCATGATCCGGTCACTGCGCTTGGTGATCCGCTGCGTCATGTGCAGCCGGCCATCTTGCGGCGAATTGACGCCCTTACTGCAGCGGCAACAGTTCCTCGCCAGACGCTGATGCACTGGGAGGATTTTTTGTCAGACTTCAACGCCGCAATGGTCAAGGTATTGTATCTGTGATGGATATCGAGACTTGCTGACCCTGGCTCGACGCCAACGCCCACGTGGCCAGGAGATTTGACAGCACCCGTTGTTGACCAAGCAGATGCAGGGTTTGTGCAATACGATCTCCCATGCTACTCCCTGCTGTTGTGATCTCTTGTATTCTTCTGTGGCTTCTCTCTGTGAAGTGTCAAGATGAATTCCTACGCATTCATCTCGTTCCGTGTTCCACGGAGAGCGTATGGTGTACTACGCGTGCGGGTCATTGGCGCTTGTATGTATTGTCCCTTGTCCTCGGTCCCGAGGCGGTGATCCAGGCGCGTAGGCGTAGGCAGGCCGCGCGCCCCAAGCCGTCGTGGCCGACAGGGCGGAGGGGCGGGGACACGCGGGGGAGTCTGGGAGTTGGCTGTGGCTGCAACCCTTGGCTGGCTGGGCCCTGGGCCTCGAGCGGGCCGGACGACGGGAGTTGGCCGCTTTCGTGGCCCGCCTCGTGGCCGCTTCGTGGGTCGCTCGTGGGTCGCTCGTGACCGCATCGGCGATGATCGTAAGACGGAGGTGCAGGTGGGGGAGGGTGGGAGGGCGCATGGTGGATGACTGACTGACAGGCCAGCTGAGCTGACAGCGCTCAAGAAGGTGACTGGAAAGGCTTCCGTCGGTGACTTGGCTCTGCGACTGGCTTCTTCTGCTTTGCTGCTTCTTCTTCCTCGTCGTCGTCGTCGTCGTCGTCGTCAGCGTCATCGTCATCAGCGTCCCCTGTGTTGGCTTCCTTGGCGTAGTCGCGGAACTAGTGTGCACCAACCTCCTCTTCCTCCTCCTCCTTCTCCCCGGCCTGGGAGCCTTGATTCTCCCAACTCCCGCCAATCGCCCTCGGCTGACAGCAAAGGCGGGCGGGGCTCCGATGCTCAATCGCCTCAGACGCCTCAGACGCCCCACACGCCTCACACGCCTCGCGCCCACGTTGCTGCTTCCACTGCCACCCTCGTCGCCTCCCTAGTGGGGCGATATTACTCGGCATCACGTCTTCATCCGATTGCAGAATCCCTCCCAATCGAGTCGACTGCGACCTTCAAAGACTGCCATCAGACTACCGCTCTGCCGCGCGGCCATGTCGTCCTCGAATGATTCCCACAATGTCGGCCTCGCATACGCAGATGGAGGCGACTACGACCACGACGAGGCCTATGCATCGGCATCGTCGGACCCCAATCGGAATCCTTCTGCCTCGTCTTCATCGTCCTATCAGACGCAGACGAGTGGCAGCAGTAGTAGCCGCCAGTCCAGTCAGTGTTGCTGTTGATGCCAGTGCCAGTCGCAGCTACAACCAGTCGTCATACTGAAGCTTTCTTCGCCGATCCACCTTTACCTTGACTTTACTACTTCGAACGATCCCCCACCAGACCCCACAGCAGCACCTGCCCTTGCACCCCCCCTCGCACCTCCCATGTACCAGCAGTCCAACACATCGGCCCCTGCCTTTGACCGCTCCACCATGTCCAGCCGTGGTCCCCCTCTGGCAGACGACATCGGTAGGGCCTTTGACCACATGAATCTGGGTGGCACATCCTCCATGGGGTCTCCAGCCTTTGGTCCCAACCACGTCTTGGGCAGAGCCAAATCGCCAGGATCCATCAGCACTCGCTCGGGTGGAGCTGGCGGCGGCGGCGTAGGCGGACCACCAGGCTCGTCCTTTGCCCTGGGATCAGCATCTGGCAATGTCGACCGCGCAAATGCCATGTATGCCCAGCAGGAAATCTATCAGTCGGCAGCAGAGATCAAAGAGGAGAATAGCCTCGCTGCCATTGCCGACTCGGTCGATGCCACGGCCCTCGACTTGCAGCGTCAAGGCGCTGCCACACCCGCTCCCCCGCAGTCGCAGCAGCACCATCAGGGACAGCAAGGGAGCAGCGCACCCTACCAGCATCATCAGCAATTCCAGCAGCAGCAGCAGCAGAACCAGGCAGCCTATTACTCACAAGACGCAGCATGGCAAGGCCAACAAGGCCAGCAGTACGATTGGCAATCTCAGCAACAACAGCAGCAGCAATACGCACAGTACGGCGGCGGCGGTGGTGGTCCGGTGCCCACCTCGTCGCAGGATGGACATGCATACTACGCAGCAGCCGATCCAAACAATGCCGCCTCGGCGTCGGCATATTACGACCCTAATGCTGCGGGTGCCGCATACGGCGCACCTGCAGGGTACCAGGGAGGTTACTATGGTGGCATGGATCCCCAACAAGCGGCTGCCGCTGGCGGGCCCAGCAACCCTTACTTTGCTGCTGCTCAGGGCTTCGGACTCGATTATCCCGGCGGTGCTCCCCCTCTGCCTCCCCCGCAGCAGCAACAACACCTCTCCCGCAATTCCAGCGCTGGGTCGCACGGCTTCCCCATGGGCATGACTCCCATGGGTGGTGTTCCGCCTGGTGGGCCTCAGCCTGTGGGCGGACCGCCGCCGCCGCAACTCTACCGCCAGGGAACGTCCATCTCCATGGGCTCTACCACATCCGTTGGTGCTAGTGGCATGGGCGGCAACAGCCGGCGGAAAAGCCGAGACGCCGGCGCACCCCAGCAGACGCTGCCCTTCAACAAGGACTTTGTCAATGAATACCGCGCTCGCATGAAGGCAGATCCTGACCCCGAAGAGCAGTTCCGCTTCGCGCGGTACCTCATTGAAGCGGCCAAGAAGATTCAGGACCCCAAGGACAGCACCAAGCAGGCACGGAAATACCGCGATGCACTCCTTTCAGAGAGCCTGAAGCTCATCAAGCGCCTCGCCACCACGGGCATGGGGCTTGGTAAGCCCCCCTATGCCGAGGCGCAATTTTTCCTCGCCAATTGCTTTGGCAATGGGTCTCTGGGCCTACAAGTGGACCACGAAAAGGCATACAACCTCTACGTGCAAGCCTCGAAGCAGAACCACCCCGCAGCGACGTACCGCACCGCTGTATGCAACGAAGTCGGTGCGGGCACACGGCGGGACCACCACCGCGCAGTCCTCTTCTACCGCAAGGCAAGTGCCTTGGGCGATACGGCGGGCATGTACAAGCTGGGCATGATTCTGCTCAATGGCCTGCTGGGCCAACCGCGAAATGTGCGAGAGGCCATCGTCTGGTTGAAGCGTGCTGCGGGCCAGGCAGACGAAGACAACCCGCATGCACTCCACGAGCTAGGCCTCTTGCACGAGAAGCCAAACAGCGTTGTCCCGCACGACGAAGCCTACGCGCGGGAACTCTTCACTCAGGCTGCACAGCTCGGGTACGCCCCTTCCCAGTTCAAGCTAGGCTCGGCATACGAGTACGGCGCCCTGACGTGCCCCGTGGACCCCCGCCGGTCCATCGCATGGTACACCAAGGCCGCAGGCAAGAATGACGGCGAGTCCGAGCTGGCACTCAGCGGGTGGTACCTCACTGGTTCCGAGGGTGTGCTCAAGCAGAGCGACGCAGAGGCGTACCTCTGGGCTCGCCGCGCCGCGACAAAGGGCATACCCAAGGCAGAGTATGCAGTCGGGTACTACTCCGAAGTGGGCATCGGCGTAAAGGCAGACTTGGACGAGGCGAAGCGGTGGTACATGCGTGCGGCCGCTCAGGGAAACAAGCGCGCCATGCAGAGACTGACGGAACTCAAGAAGCAGAATGGGAAGCCTGCGGGCGGGGCGGGAGGCGGATCGGGCAAAGAAGGGTCAGGGTGGGGCAAGGGGAAGCGACCGACGAGAAAGGACGCAGAAAAGGAGTGCGTCGTCATGTGAGCGGTGGGCGGGCAAGGGCGGCCAACACACTCATTTCCAGATATACTCTTTTGCTGTCCTATCTCCCCGCGTGGCGTTCGAGCACAATTGAAGCACAGCGTCACCAATGCGTTGCCTCCCAGCGAGCGTTCGGGCACAATGGGATCTGTACATATATACACGGCAGCCGGGATGCTCCTTGTGCCCCCCCTCTTGCTGAATGAAAGGCTCGTTTCCTCACGTAGAGGGTTCATGGTGCGACTCCGCGTATCAGGCAGGGAGGCGTCGCACGTCGCACGTCACACGTCGCGTCCTAGGTCTATAAGTGTATTCCATTCACGTCGTCAACGAAGAAGAAATAAGGAGATGTGACAGGAGCAGCACCGTGCCGTGTCGCACTCATGCGGCGTCGCCCAGGGGCACCCACGCAAAGACTGCCATGGCCACGCAATTGAAGATGCCCGAAATCCAGAACTTTGTACCGAGCGTCTTGGCGGCCTTTGCACCGGGGTGCTGCTTGAAGATGCCCGTGTAGATGAGACCTCCGACGTTTCCTCCTCCGCCCACGAGGCCCGCAACGAAGCCTACATTCTTGGGGCGGAGGTGTCCGTATACGGAGTAGGCCGCGGCGTTGGCGACGAAGCCCGTTGCGGCGAGGAGGACCATGAAGCCCATGACGACGCCGAGTTTCGGTTGTGGGCTCGCGGCGTTGATGTAGAGGCCCATGCCCACGAGGAAGAGGCCCTGCATGATGTTGGTGGTGAGCATGAGCACGACTTTAGCGCGGAGACCAAGCCCGCGCGGACGGAAGGTCCGGTAGAGGTAGTCTGCGAGGACGCCGCCCGCGGGGCGGAAGAACAAGTTGAGGAGGCCGTACAGCGAGGCGGCGTATGCTGCGTCTTCGACGCTGAAGGATGCGCTGGCGAAGAGGGCGTAGAGGAGTTGAGGGAGGGCGGCGTCGAGCGCCGTCTCGAGGCCAAAGGAGAGGAGGTAGGACACGGCGACCATGAGGACGCGCAGGTCCGTGAGGACCTTGGCGGCAGTCTTGAGCGTCAAAGGCTCCGACACGGCTGTGTCAACTTCATCGAGTTTCCGACCGGGGGCCATGTCCGCAAAGTCAGAGGTCTTGGCTGGCGCAGCGGACGTGAGCATCTTCTCGTTGGTAGTCGCTGCTCCGCCGGCCTCGCCACCTTGGTGCTGGCGCATGCGCTCCTGCTCGCGGATCTCGGCGTGGTCCAGGTGAACCTCGCGTCCAGCAGCGACTTCGTACGCTGTGCCTGCCAGCTGGTGGCGTTGCGACCACTTGCCTGCGGGGTGGTCCTTGCCAAAGAGGAGGATCGCGGCAGAGATGACAAAGAGCATCGGCACAGGCACGACGACGAAGCAGATGCGCCACGCGAGGTGAGGAGTGAGCCCGGACTTGCGCAGACGGTCGTACAGGCCAATCATGACGGCAGGAGTCACACCGCCACCGAGGTTACCCCAACCGCCTGCAAAGGCATTGGCGGTACCGACGATGTTCTTGTCGAAGAAGGTCGTGGTCCAAGCTTGGCAGGGTACGAATGTACCGCCGAGAATCGAAATGAAGAATCGAACCGTCTCGAGGCCGCCAATGTTGGAGACGGTGGGCATCAGCGCGGTGGGGATAGCACCCAAGACGAGGAGCGCAGCCATGACTTTACGTGGGCCAAATCGGTCGACGAAGTATCCAGAGAAGATTCGCACGAGAGCCGTGCCTCCCAGGGAAGCAAGGTTGCTGTTCGCGACGTCGATGGTCGACAAGTTTAGGTCGGTCTTGATGGCTGCGGGGTGTGGATAAGTTCGGTGATGGTACGCGTGAGCATACCCGCCCGTCACCTCGAAATGCAAGCTTCTCGCACTTGCGACTCACCTTCGGTCATCAAACCGGCTGCAGCGAACCAGCCGAAAAAGGCGACGAAGAATCCTGCAGACGATGACGGCGAGGTTGTCGAACATTGCGTCAGATTCCTTGCTGCGGCAGGCTCGCGGTAATTCCTGCCATCTACCTACTCACCTAGCGTCGCGAGCCAAAAGGCTGTAGAGTACGAGTCCCACACTCTGAGGAGCGGGAAGGTTAGACTCTTTCCGTTGATGGGGTTGACCACGGCGGGGCTCCAGAGGGAGCTCCACCGGAAGGGGTAGTTGCCGGAACGAGCAGCCTTGTCTTGTTCCGAGACGTAGGCAGACACCGTGGCTTCGCCGGTAGTGCCCCTTGGTCCAGTGACACCTGCATCGTTGGAGGGCGACGGAGACGTCTCCAAGGCCTTTTCATCTTGCAGGTGGATTTCTTCGCCGCCAGCGGGCGGGGGTGCCGAGTAGGCTGGTGCGGCGTGGACTTCGTTGTCAGCGTTGGACGTCATGATGAGTGAGTTCCTTGCTTGGACTTTTGGCGTGATCTGATGGACCAAAGGAGGTCGATGTCGAGATCGACGAAGGGAGGTATAAGAGGCGACAGGGGTCACCGAACGGGGATCGCTTTGGTCGCTGCGTAGAGAGCCTACTTGTCGATGTTTCAGCTGCTGCTGCTGGGAAGCCCGATGCTACTTGGTGTTGAGAGCCGCTTGTGGCTGCACGGATGGCTGTATGCTGAGCCTGTGCCAATTCCTTGGTGATCAGATTGAAGCGGGGATTGAACGTCGGGCTTTGAGAGTGTCCGTGAATGTATGCTGAGGTCCCTAGCCAGGAGTGAAAAGGACGAAGGAGCGGGTGGCCAATTTCAGGAACACGCTGTGTCCTTGTCGGAAGGTCAGTGGCGTGAAGCGGGGCGAAAGGCGGGGCCCGGTGTTTGAGTGGAAGCGGAAGCAAAAAGGCAAGGCCTGGTAGAGTGGGGGAGGGGAGGAAGAAGAAGAAGAAGGGAATGGAGAAGTGAAATCACGATACGAGCCAAAGAGGGCAAGGGAATGGAAGGCCTGGAGCGATTGAGCGGAGTTCAGGAAGGGTGAAGCTGGTTGTTACGAGCAAGGGAGTTCTGGAGTTGAAGAAGTGGCGTCAGGGCCAAAGTCGAGATTGCGAAGTTCTGATCAGTTCCCACACGTCCCGCGTACCATTGACGGCAAGGTACGGAACAGGGGCAGATGAGAGCCATCCGAGCCGAGCTCAGACTGTCGCAGGCCATGACGGGGACACTGGGGATTGTTCCCTTGGAGTGTCTGTGTGTGATATGCCTCACGCGCATTGCCATCGATACGCCTGACCTGCCCACAGGTGAGCGAGCTCCTTTGGGGATGAGCTTGGAGCCGATGCTTTCATGCGCCCACGGCAACGGCACGGGCGTAAATTGATTGGAGACGAGCCGAGTCGGCGTGGGCAGTAACCCTGCCCAGGGCGGAATGCAAGCGTATCGACTGCTCTCAATGAGCTTGCGAGGTCGTGTCTCGCCGATGGAGAAGGATGTTGGCGGGAATTATGTTGCCGACGTCATCGTCAGTGAGTCGAGTCAAGCACAAGCTCGGCGCGCGTTGAGTCCGTTGCGTATCAATCAAGAAGGGGAGGGGCACCATTCACATCCTTGATTGCCGCTCGTCGATGCGTCGGTGGAATGGTCTTGGGGCCACCGATGAGCCGTGGCGTGGGCGTACGTGAGACGGAAAGGGGAAAGGACGCTCGGTGAGCAAGGTAGGCCGACGCGTGCGCGGAGCAGCAGTGCGTGTGCATCAAGGTTGTTCCGCTCTGGCTCTAACTCTGGCTCTAGCTCTGGCTCTCTGGCCTGACGCCCCTCGAGATAAGGCGAAATTGGAAATTCAAGGCGGGTGAGGCGCGTCGCGGAAGCAGGAGGCGCGCGCGCAGCTGGAACAAAGCTGGGTCACTCCTTCTTATCTCTTGCCGGTAGGGAAGCTCTGGGGAGTCAAGTCCACTACGCGACACGCTTGATCCTTATCTCGTCCCCCGCTTCTTCTGTCTCACTGAGGACCGCACACAAGGTACTGCGCCCGCATGCCTACCCTTGCCATCATCACGGATCTCGATCACCCCCAAGTCGCGGTCCAGGCGGTCCAGTCGGACCAAGTTGCGGAGTATTGCAGCGGAGGCCCAGAATAACAGGGCGTCCAGTGGCGAGTAACGGGGCACCAGGACGACCCGTGAATGCACCGTCAGCCACGACGGCATGTGATGCGTATCCCCGCTCGCTCGCAGCCTTTTGCTTTCTTGCTGATCAATCCGCCGATGCAAGGCCGCCAAGACGGGCTGACAGGGGGGCCGTCTGCGGGGTCAGACACGTCGGGGAATGGCACCTACTTGCCGTCATCATCCTACGTTTCCCCACGGATATCTGCGGTGTCCAAAGTCAATGGGGCCAAAGCTGACATTTCAGAACGAGAGCGATAAGGCTGGCCGTCACGTGCCACAAAGCTGCCCTTTCAATGGTATCGGGGAATAGACCCTGGACCCCCAGAGCCGACCAAGCATACATACAGCCAAGGCACGAGGCAAAGCGAGACTCAGCGACTTGGCTGGTACGGGAGGCGATGAATCCTCGCTGCTGACAATTTGCCTGGGCGGGCAGAGTTTCCTGAGACATCTTACAATAGGGCGGAACACCAACACCTTGACCAGGAGGCAGCGCGGGATCAGAGTGTCCACCCCACCCACCCAACAACGTGAGCCCGATGCTAAACTGGCAACAATCTACCACTACCTTGTCTCCCTTTCTCTACAATCAACCTCTGGCGATCTCTACGACACAAGCTCAACACCTCATCTCGACACTCACACCGCCCTCACCGCAGCCATGGCTCCAGTCGCAACGGGCTCTCCCGCGCCTGCTCCAAGGCAAGAGGAGCAGCCAGTCGTCGCCACCAACCCCGACAAGCCGCGGAAACACTGCGTCGTCGTCGGCTTCGGAATGGTCGGCATCGCATTCGTAGAAAAGCTACTCAAGTATGATCTCGATGGCGAGCGCGACCAATGGACCGTCACCGTCGTCGGCGAAGAGCCGCACGTAGCATACAACCGCGTCGGTCTCACAACGTACTTTGAGCAGCGCTCCGTCGAGGCCCTCTACCTCAACCCACTCGAATGGTACAAGTCTCACACGCCCGGAAAGCTCACATATCACACATCCGACCCCGTCGTCGGCATTCAATCTCAAGAAAAACGCGTCCTTACCGCCAAGGGCCTTTCCCTCACCTACGATGTATGCGTACTCGCCACGGGCAGTGATGCCGCCCTCCCACCCTACGTCTCTCGTGACCGCTTCCAGCGGACGCATGGCGCTTTCGTCTACCGGAACCTCGCAGACCTCGACGCAATGATTGCCTACAGCCAACAGCACAAGATTCGCAGGGCGGCCGTCGTCGGAGGCGGCCTCCTTGGACTCGAAGCCGCAAAGGCACTCCTAGACCTCGAGACCGTCGACCAGGCAGTCATCGTCGAGCGAAACAACTGGGTCCTCTCCCGCCAGCTTGACGCCGAAGGTGGCAACCTCGTCTTGGACAAGGTGCGCGGTTTGGGCGTCGAGGTCCTCTTGCGTGCCCGCGTCCGTGACTTGATCGTCACCCCGCCCGATGCCGATGGAGACGGCAAAGACCGCCTCGCAGGTATCATGCTCGAGGGGGGCGCCGATAAACCCGACGAGCCCTATGACCTTGACATGATCGTCTTTGCCGTGGGTATCAAGCCCCGCGATGACCTTGCCAAGCCATCTGGTCTTGTGACTGCACCACGCGGCGGTTTTGCCATCGACGATGGACTTCGTACCAATCTCCCCGACGTTTATGCCGTCGGTGAAGCCGCCAGCTTCAAGGGCGAGACTTGGGGTCTCATTGCTCCCGGAGTCGAAATGGCCGACGTCCTCGCCTTTAACCTCACCGAGGGTCCCCACCACGCCATGCGTAGCATGACGCCTCCGGATCTGTCCACCAAGCTCAAGCTCATGGGCGTCGACGTAGCCAGCTTCGGCGACTTTTTTGCAGACCAAGGCAAATTCACCCGACCCATTCCTGGCACGCAAAGACGTAGGCCGGCCAAGAAAGGCGAGGGTGAGGCGGCCGAGGCCCCCGCAGAAGACAGCAAACCGAAAGTCAAGGCACTCACGTATCGCGACCCCTTTGACGACCACTACAAGAAGTACATTTTCACGGCCGACGGCAAGTACCTCCTCGGTGGCATGATGGTCGGTGATGTCAAGGACTACGTCAAGCTGGTCAGCATTTGCAACAAGCAGAAGCAGCTCGAGATCCCCCCTTCGCAGCTCATCCTTGGCGCCAAAAAGGAAGGCGAGGAAGAGGGCGATGACCTCGACGACGACGCCCAGATTTGCTCTTGCCACAATACCAGCAAGGGCGCCATCGTCGAAAAGGTCAAGGGCGGCTGCCGTTCTTTTGGCGAAATCAAGAGCACTACAAAGTGTGGCACGGGCTGCGGTGGCTGTGTGCCGCTCGCAACGTCCATCTTCAACAAGGCCATGAAGGACGCAGGCGCCGAGGTATCCAACTCGCTGTGCGCACATTTCAAGCAGTCTCGTCCAGACCTGTACACCATCATCAAGTTCAAGAAGCTCAAGTCGTTCCCCGACGTGATGAAAGCACTAGGCAAGAAGCCCGACAGCTTGGGCTGCGAAGTCTGTCGTCCCGCCATTGGCTCCATTCTGTCTACGCTCTACAACGAGTGGATCATGGCACCCACGCTACGCCAGACGCAAGACACCAACGACCGGTACATGGCCAATGTCCAGCGCGACGGTTCTTACTCGGTCGTACCACGTCTCGTGGCTGGCGAGGTCACACCCCACCAGCTGAGGGTGCTCGGCGAAGTCGCCGACGAGTTCGGCCTCTACTCAAAGATCACAGGCGGTCAGCGCATCGACTTGTTCGGCGCCAAGAAGCAGGACCTGCCAGCCATTTGGGAGCGTCTCATTGCCGCTGGCTTCCAGACGGGTCAGGCGTACGGCAAGTCCCTGCGAACGGTCAAGTCTTGCGTCGGTTCGACGTGGTGCCGCTTCGGAGTGGGCGACTCGGTCGGCCTGGCCGTCGAGCTCGAGCAGCGCTACAAGGGCATTCGAGCGCCGCACAAGTTCAAGGGCGGTGTGTCGGGCTGTGTGCGCGAATGTGCCGAGGCTCAGAGCAAGGACTTTGGTGTCATTGCAACGCCCAAGGGCTGGAACGTCTTCATCGGCGGCAATGGCGGTGCCAAGCCGCGCCATGCCGAGATCCTGGCAGAAGACGTGACCAAGGCGCAGGCCATCAGGCTGATTGACCGCTTCCTCATCCTCTACTCGCGCTCTGCCGACAAGCTCACACGTACGGCCCGCTGGATCGAGAGCTTCCCTGGCGGCATCAAGGAGCTGCGCGAGGTCCTCGTCAAGGACAAGCTCGGCATCTGCGCAGAGCTGGAGGCCGAAATGGACCAGCTGGTGGGCACCTTCCACTGCGAGTGGACGGAGCTGCTCAAGGACCCGGCACGCAAGAAGATGTTCCGGCAATTCGTCAACACCGACGAGACGCAAGAAGTGTCGGAACAGATTGTGCAACGGTCACAACGCCGCCCCGCAGACTGGCCGGACGCGGTGACGCCGCTCAAGTTTGACGTGAACGACGTGGTGCAGACGGCACCGTGGGACTGGCGTAAAGTGTGCAAGTACACGGACCTGGACCCACAGGAGACGGCAACGAGCAGCGCCGTAGTCAAGTACGGCGATACGCAGATTGCCGTGTTTTCGCTGCCTCACGGACGCGGACTGCGTGCCTCACAGAACATGTGCCCGCACCGCAGGGCATTTGTCCTCTCCGACGGCCTGGTGGGCGAAGACGCACAGGGGCGGGACTACATTTCCTGCCCGTTGCACAAGCGCAACTACATTCTGTCGCACCGCGTCGAGGAAGAGGGCGGCCACTGCAACGACTCGGATTACCAGATTATGACCTTCGAGGCACGCGTCGACGAGGACGGAGACGTAGTCCTCAAGCTGCCGCCGACGGACGCACTCGACGCAGTCCTTTCCACGACCAAGTGGATGCTGCGCAAAGCCAAGGAGGAGACGGACCTCCTCAGTCGGGATGGGAATGGCAGCGGCGTGGAGATTGAGGCGCCTAGTGCCGCCGTGGAAAAGGAGGCAAAGAATGTAGAGCGCGCGAGAAAAGGTCTGGCAGAGGTTTCCGAGGAGCAGGCCAAGGCCAGCTGCGGGGAGCAGAGCCTGGAGTGGTGAGGCGGCGTGGCGGCGTGGCGGCGTGGCGTTGCGTGTATCTGTGGCTCGTGTCTTGATTTACCCTGTGCTCGTTTGTGTCTGTGAGTATGTGATCTGTATACAACGACATCATGACTGTGACGAAAATGTGTGACTGGACTGTGACGTGCCTGGCTGTGGTTCTGCTTCGGTGTTGTCCTTGATCTCAAGGCGAGGCTCTCTGGGTGAACGCAAAGTCTCGAGAAACGTACAAACGGCCCGGCAATCATCACAGGCGAGATGGCCGAGTGGTTAAGGCGCTGTCTTAAGGTAACTGATTCCAAGAATCCGGATTCTGTCCGGCAGTGGGTAACCGCAGGGGTTCGAATCCCCTTCTCGTCATAACCTTTTGTGGAGCCCTAACTTTTGATCCCCATGGTCGAACTTTCGGACCTCGCCCACAAATGGCCTTGAACGCCGGCACGGACCAAGGCGTGGGTGGGTTCGAGTCCCCCTTCTGATCTTGCACTCACACACGCGCGCGCGGCGCGGTTTCTAGTCGCCGAGACACGCGAGAGGATCCCGCTGCGAGGTAAGCTGCAGCCTTATCTCGTGGACGAGGGGGTTCGTGCGGGGAATGGAATTGAGCTTGCTTGGTTGCTCGCTTTCATTCCTGCTCATGTTTGCAAGCGGGTCCTGGATTCGTTATCTTTGACCCTGGCCGCGATCAAGTCGACGATCAGCGGAGTCTAGTGGCGAGCCAACATCAACCAGCCCTGCCAAGCCAAGCCAAGGAAGGAAGGGCTTCAAAGTGTGGCAAAGGCACTTCCTGGGAAAAGCCTCGCCGTGATGACGCAGGAGGGATTCACGGAAATGGTCCAGCCCCTAGGGTAGGGTTCCGCCCGCAGACCCGCCCTTTCGCCCTCGTCGAGATTACAAACTCGAGTCGTGACCCCACCGAGCGGAATGGGGATGCGAATGTTTGGCCGACATCGGCACAGTGCAGCGCCCTGACCCCTGCCGCTGCCGCTGCTCAAGGCATGCAGAAAGGAGCGTCAGCAAAGTGGCAAGTCAGGCAAAGCTCACACCACACCTCTGCCCACAAGGAGAGTTGACGGCGACAACACGCGCCCCCCGCACGGATGCAAATCACGGTGACGCCCGAGGAAAAAAAGGGGTGGCCCAGGGTCGCTCGAGCCTCTCTCCTCGTGCGCTACCGGCGGGCGGCAACGGACCCTGAGTGTTGCATTAATTGCGAAACTGATGCAATACTTTAAACACGCGGGGCGGCTCGGCGTGAATGGTGAGCGTAGCTAGTGCAGCTTGCGAGTGCAACAATCCAAATCAAGAGCAAACAACGCATACATCCGCTTGTTACCTTTTTCCCCCCTGTTGCAACTTCTCAGCACGCCAGAACTTGATCGATCACGCACGTCTGCGTTTTGCGTATCGACATGGCAATCACACACGACCAAGTTGCGGCTGCGGGCGTTGCGTCGTCGACGACGTCTTTGGACGCATCCACCAACATGTCTAGGTCTGGCTCGTCCGACGGAGACTCGACGTCTTCCAGCAATGGCCCTACTACGCCCTCTGACAGCGACGATGGCGAATACTACACCTCGGAATACACAAAGGACCTGCCACCCCTCCCAAAGAAGCTCGCCGTCGAGCCCTTGCCCCTCGATGCGGGGACGCCCGACGCCTGGGTGGCCCGAGATGAGCGCATGGTCCGCCTTACCGGAAAGCACCCTTTCAACTGCGAGGCTCCCCTCGCAGACCTCTGGAACGCAGGCTGGCTCACACCACAGCCACTCTTCTACGTCCGCACACATGGAGCTACTCCCCACGTCACGCAGAAACAAGCAAAGGAGTGGAAGGTCAAGGTGCACGGCCTCGTCAGGCGTCCCATGGAGTTCACCGTCGACGACTTGAAGCGCCTCTTCCCGACTGTCTCTGTGCCCATTACGCTTGTATGCGCAGGGAACCGACGTAAAGAGCAGAACATGGTCGCCAAGGGTCTGGGCTTCAACTGGGGTGCCGCCGGTGTCTCCAATGGCATCTTCACGGGCGTGTACCTCGCCGACGTCCTCGAGTACTGTCAGCCCGTCCGACCCGTGGGCGCCTTTCCCTACGACAGGGATGTGCCCGGGCGTGCCCGCCACGTCATCTTCGAAGGTGCCGACCCACTCCCCAAGGGCAAGTACGGCACTTCGCAGCGCCTCATGTGGGCCAAGGATCGCTCCAAGTCGATGCTCCTGGCGTGGGGTCTCAACGGTGAGCCCCTCTCCCCCGACCACGGCTTCCCCCTGCGCCTCGTCGTGCCCGGCCAAATCGGCGGCCGTATGGTCAAGTGGCTGGAGCGCATCGAAGTCAGCGATAAAGAGTCGCAGCACTACCTCCATTTCAAGGACAACAAGGTGCTCCCTGCTTCGGTCAGCGCCGATGAGGCCCGCTCCGAAGAGGGCGAGCACTGGTGGACGGACCCCAAGTACATCATCAACGAGCTCAACACCAATGCGGCCATTACCGTTCCGGACCACGACACGCGTGTTTCCCTCCCAGCCGACGACCCGCACGCAACGACGATGATCCGCGGATATGCCTATACGGGTGGGGGGCGTCGTGTCCACCGCGTGGAGCTCTCCCTCGACGACGGCGCGACGTGGGAATACCCCGCAAAGCTCATCTACCCGGAAGATGCCTATCGCGAGCGGCCCATCCGGGGCCACCCCTTTTTCGGCGATTTGGACATAAGCGAGACGGAAATGTCGTTTTCGTGGTGTTTCTGGGAACATGAAGTGCCCATTGCCAAGCTCCGGGACTCGCCCGCGTCGTGCATTACGCTGCGTGCGACTGACGAGGCGCTCGCCGCGATGCCCGATCGACTCATCTGGAATGCGTACGGTATGATGAACAATTGTCATTTCCGAGTTGGGATCCACGCCGAGGAGGGTGGGACACTGCGCTTCGAGCACCCGACGTTGGCGGGCACGCAAAAGGGCGGGTGGATGGCGCGTCTCGTCGAGGAAGGCGGAGATCCACGCTTCCCCGTGTTCAATGAGCGCATGGCTGCAAAGCAGGGCGGGGGAGACGCCGCCGAGGGGAAACCCAAGAAGGAAAAGGTAGATGTGCAAGCCATGATGGAAGACCCCACAAAAGTCGATACGATCATCACTGCCGAGGACCTCAAGGCCCACGCCAATGAGGAGACGCCCTGGTTCGTCGTTAATGGCCACGTGTACGACGGCCTGCCCTTCCTCAAGGACCACCCCGGCGGCGGGGAGAGCATCACCCTCGTTGCGGGCGAAGACGCCAGCGAAGACTTTATGGCGATCCACTCCCTCGACGCTAAGCGCCAGCTCGCAAGTTTCCACGTTGGCCGTCTTGCCCCTGGGGCGCTTGCGGCCGCTGAGGGCGAAGACTCGCAAGAACCAAGCAAAGTCTACTTGAACCCCAAGACGTGGAAGAAGTCTCGCCTCGTGCAGCGCACGGACATATCCCATGACTCGCGTATCCTCCGATTCGCACTGGACCACCCCGAGCAAGAGCTTGGCCTGCCCATAGGCCAGCACGTCTACATGCGCGTCAAGACGCCCGGTGGGGACGGCGCAGAGGAAGTCATCCAGCGCGCGTACACGCCCTTTTCGGGTAACGAGCTCATCGGATACCTCGATATCCTCATTAAAGTCTACATGCCTACGGACGCGTTCCCCACGGGCGGGAAAATGACTATGGTCCTGGAACGCATGAAAGTAGGGGACGAGCTGGAACTTAAAGGCCCCCTGGGGGGATTCACCTTCCTCGGGGACTCGCGTGTTCGCTGGCGCGGAAAAGAACGTACCGTCAAGAAACTTGCATTGATCTGCGGCGGATCGGGGATCACTCCCATTTGGAGTACCATCAAGGGTCTGATGGACTGCGCTGGCTCCCGCCAGACGGAGTGCTGGCTCCTCAATGGCAACCGTACAGAGGGGGACATCCTCGCGCGCGCCCAAATCGACGAACTGCGGGCACGCTTCCTCGCAGATGATCGGCGGTTTGACCTGTGGCACGTCCTTTCGGGGAAGGACCTGCCCGCAGAGTGGGATATGGGTCGCGGGCGGATAGACGTCGAGCTCATGCGGAAGTACCTCCCTCCGCCTCCGCCGAGGCCGAGCGCAGAGGGAGAGCTCGAGGATACACTCGCGCTTGTGTGTGGACCGCCGGCTATGGAGGAGGCCGTGAAAAAGGGATTGGCGGAGATTGGATGGGACGTGCCCAATACTGTCGTCTTCTTCTAGAGAGCGGGGAGCCGGTGAGGACGTGGTACGCTCATGCACATGTAGATAGATGTCATACACAGACTCAGAGCCCGGAATGCCATACTCATATAGTCCGCAAAGTATTACCGTTCGAGCGAATTGTCGCATCGTGAGTGCAAGAGTGAGCTTGGATTTTGCCAGGGCTAGCAAGGTATAATACACAATAGATGCTGGACGCTCCTTGCCCACCGCCTAGCCGACTACATCTGATACATTCCTGTTGTCCCGCGATTCCCGCTCCATCCCCACCGCACCTCCCGTCCGCTCCTCCTCGAGTGCATCCACGCGCGGCGCCATCGAAGCATCGTCATCCCCAGTCGACTGTGGCTGCGTCTTTGCATGCGCATGCGCATGCGCACGCGGCTGCCTCCCAATCTCCCTATGCCTCGACCGCTCCGCGTCCACTTCCTCCCTACTGCGCTGCAGACTCTTGAGCGTCTGCCGTGCCACATCCAGGACAGACTGTGGCATACCCGCAAGTGCAGCGACTGCCAGACCGTGCGACTCGCGATTCACGCCGGGGAGGAGCGTATGCAGATACGTAATGGCGTTCGCCTCGGCATCGCCATCGCCCTCGTCTGGCTGATGCTGGTGCTGGTGGTGCGGCGTGCTTGGCGGCATAGAGAGCGCCACGTCCGTATGCCAGAACCTGACGTGCGCGAATCGGCTTCCTCCGCTCCGCCGCGAGGCATCGTCGTACTCGAGCATATCGGCGAGTTCGTGCAGGTGCGTAGCGAAGAGCGCACGGCAACCAATGGTGGAGAGGTGCTCTAGCGTAGCATAGGCAATGGCTATGCCCACGCTCGTCGTCGTACCGCGGCCGATCTCGTCGGCGATGACAAAGGAGCGGGGCGTGGCGCGACGGAGGATCTCGGATGTTTCGATCATTTCGACCTGCGGGGTAGGGGCAGAGAGGCAGAAGGTGGTCAGGGAGAAGTGGTCAGGGACGGTGCGGTACAACTCAGCTGGCGTGTTCCGCGATTGCGGCGACTCACCATGAATGTCGACCGATCGCGAAAGAGGTCGTCCTTTGCTCCCACGCGTGAGAAGAGACGGTCCACAATGGAGATCCTGGCGTTGTCTGCGGGGACAAACGACCCAGCCTGCGCGAGGATCGCCATGATGGCATTCTGGCGCAGGAACGTGGATTTCCCTCCCATGTTGGGACCCGTGATAAAGTGCAGCCGCGAGTCCTGCGACATCTCGAGATCATTTGCAGCGAATGGTCGACCGCGCGCCATGAGGCCGAGCTCCACGCCAATGTGACGGCCTCCCTTGATCTCCAATACGCCAGGCTCGGCCGTCATCTCTGGCTGGACGAGGCGCAGGTCCATTGCGAGCTGCGCAAACCCCATGAGGCAGTCGAGCACCGCCATGCGCCGGCCGTTATCCCGCAGCTCGGCCTCGCGCGAGGAGACGAGCCGCCGCAGGCGACGCAGCTGCACGGCCTCCTCCTTATTGTAGCGGTCTTCCAGCTGGAGGATGCGCAGGCCGAGCTCCGTCCATTTGCTGTATTGGAAGGATACCGTCGAGCGACTGGTTTTGACTCGAACCATGCGGTCGCGCACACTCGGGCGACTTCGCTCGCCGAGGCTGTCCTCTCGCCAGTCGGAAAAGTGCACGACGAATGACTGCGCGGGTGACCAGCGGAGCGTGAGCTTGCCAGGATTCTTGGAAACGTACCTCTTGCGGAGGGAGGTTTGCAGTTCCACTGCCTCTTCGCGGAGGGCTTCGTGCTCTGCCAAGATATCAGAGAGTGCCTTTGAAGAGCCACGTCGAATCAGTGGTTGCAGCGGTGCGCGGGGCATGTGATCTTGTGCTTCGTCTTCTGCTGCGATGCGCTTTCGCTTAGGCTCCTTGGCCGGCTTTGCAGCCACGACGTCATCGTCGTCCTCTTCTTGAGACACGGCTCTCTCCTGCTCCCTCTGCATGGCTTCTTGGTCGCGCAGGCGCTTCTCCAAGACGACTTCATCGATGGCCTCTTCGAGTGTCCGGCCTAACTCGGTCAAGTCTGCCATGCCTTGCGTCAGATCGCGAATCACCTGCAGGCCATCCGAAGCACCATCGGCGTCCTGACCAGTACATTCTGCAAAGTCCCGCTCAATGACGTCACTCAGGTCCTTTGTGAACTTGATAAAATCGCGAATCTCGAGCAAGTCTTGCTCATTGCTCCTCGCCGTCAAGATGCGTCGCAGCGTCCGCGGTATATCCCCTCGCTGGACTTGGCGATAGACAGTTCGCAAGTCTTCGTGTAGTGTCGGATGTCTGCATAGGTATGCGACGGCTGCGTGTCGTGATTGGATCAATGGTAGCGAGGTGCTGGGCGCAGTCAACCAATCGGACAGGAGACGAGAGCCAGCTTTTGTCAGTGTCCGCCGTACGGTGCTGCAGAGGCTGCCCCGCGTGCCACCTTCGCGCGTCGTCTCTCGAATCTCGAGCGAGTCGAGTGTGTTGGCGTCGATGGCCATCGTCTCGCCAGGCAGGTGATGTTGGACCATGCCAGAAGCAGCAAGTTGCTCGAGGTCTATGTACCCTCCTTCGTCTTCATCTCCATTGGGGCGGAAGATTTCCAGCAGGCGGCTTCGGAGGTGGTGCGTGAGATTGGCAATGGCCTGAAGCTCGACGGTAGAATAGGTGCCCGTAGCCTGCTCCTCGATGTCCAGTGCGAGATCCTTGCGGACCGCCACTTGGGCGCCGCCGTCTTCGATTGTCGATGCTGCTCGCCCCGGAGCCACATAGGTGACGAGTGTCCGTTCGGGGTCGAATGCCTGCCATAAGTATTCGCGTGCCTGATGCGTTCGCTCGTGAACGGCGTCTCCTTCCCAGTATTGCCGCTCAAGGACGAGTTCAGAGGGCGCGATGCGTTTGACTTCATCGCGCAAGGATCGTAAGTCTGAGCAGCGGGTAACGTGAAAGTCGGATGTGCCGAGATCCAACCAGGCGAGGCCATACTCCGTTTCGGTCGAAGTGGGCAGAGCGACGCTGAGAACAAAGTTGCTCTTCAGGGGGTCCATCCAGCTCTCGTCGAGGAGTGTTCCGGGGCTGACCACGCGGGTAACACGCCGTTTGATTTCCCTTGTCTGCTGAGCGGTCATGGCATTCTTTTCGCTCGCGACGATTCCAAAGGGATTTGGGATCTCCTGTCCATTCTCGACGCGAAACTCTTCGCAAATGGCAACGAGCTGTCGGTGGTTCTCGACGAGGACTTTGAGGTACTTGTCCAGCTGCGAGAGGGGAAACCCCGCCATGTAAACTTCGCGCTCGCTCCAGGAGCGCGTCGTCAGTTTGATGGAGAGGAGACTGGCAAGGAGCGGAGCCTGCTCAAAGTAGGCTTCGTAGAAGTTGCCCATCCTGGTGAGGACGATGCAGCCGGGGAAACGAGCAAAGTTTTTGAGAATCTCCTGAGCGGCTTCTGGCCAGCGCTTACCCTGTTCGCTTCGTTCATCGGCGCGGGGCACGGGAGTACCGTCTTCTAAGTAGGTCGGTGCATCGGCGGCGTCGGCGGCGGCGGCGCTGGTCCTCCGGGCACGTCTCTTGGTTTTGGGGACATCTTCCTCTGCGGGCATTTGCACCGAATCAGCCGTTGCCTCTGCTGCATCGGATGCCTTTTTTGATTTTCTAGGGGTCTTGGCCCGAGGAGCCGAGCTCTTAGTTGGCTGTTCTAGTGCCTCAGAGGCATCGGCTGGTGAAGAATCAGCCTCCTCGTCCAACACAGGAGTCGTCTTGCGACCACGCCGCTTGGACGACTGTATCGGCGGGTCATAATCTGGAAGCGTAGAAGGCTCCCCTGACGAAGCATAGGAGAGAGGTAGATCATCGAAGGATATCCGAGTTCGACTGGGTTTGCGGGAGGGTTGAGCTGGCTCGTCAGTCTCTCGAGTGGGACAGTCGTCTTCGTCGCCGCCATCGTCGTCGTGATCCGCCTCGGTTGAAGCGCTCTTACTGGTCCGTCCGCTGGCCTTGGCGCGGGCAGCAGTGACTCCTGGCGTCGATGAGAAGATGCGGGCATTGACTGGGACTCCGAGTGGGTGTATCCGGCATGGTTGTGGTGGGTATATGCTGTATGCTGCTAGGTTCACACATAGTCTGTGATGACGTGGTACAGAAGAGCGAGCAAAGTGACGGACAAGTGCCATGCTGAGCGAAGAGGAAGGAAACGAAGACGTGGGGAGGCTACTGCGTCGAGGCGCATTGCTTGATGGTCCTTTTAGGTGGCGGTTATATGCGGCATGCTGCGTTCGTGAGGCGGGTGATTGTTTTCCTTGTCTCCCGGTCTCGACGCCTTTCAAAGATGCCTTTCTTGGTTGCTGAGCTGTGCCTTTTTCAGCGTCGCTGGCAAGGGTCAAAGGAGAATTGAGGTGGCTGGAGGGGAAGCGAGGGCGACAATCCAATCCAAGTCATGTCCTCCACGCGAAGAAGTGCCCGCCGCCACAACTTGACGCGGCACGCGCGCCCGAGGCGGCCAACTTGGGGCGGGCCAATTCAATTCAAGACGATCCCGACGATCCCCTTCTCATCCTCATCCTCGTCGCCACCAGCTGCCGTCATCATCAGCGTTATCAACCTCAACCCCATCCCCGCTCTCCATAGCATCCTCCTCCTCCTCGTCACCACCGCATCCTCATCGGCGTGGCCCGCCATGACCATCTCATCGTCGGTCATTCCCCTCGTAGAGCGGGCTCCTTCCCCGCTCCCGCCTCCACCCTCACTCGAGGCATACCGCAATGGCGCCGAGTATCGCGACAGAGTCCCCATTGTCATCGACAATGGAACATCCGAATTACGCGCAGGCTTCGCCTCACATGCCCAAGCGTCGGCTTCAAGCTCTGGCTACGAGCGGTACTCTGGCGGCCCTACGCTGCGCTTCCCTCCCATTGTGTCGAAATACAAGGACCGCAAACGCGCCATGAACATTCTCCTCGTGGGTCCCTCGGCTCACATGGATACCGAGAGCAGGAGCAAGGCCAGGGGTCCTACAGAGGGGGGGCTCATCGTGGCCCAAGATGTCATGGAGAACATTCTTGACTTTACTTTTTCCAAGCTCGGCATCCAGACGGGCGACGGAGCCATTGAGCATCCCATTGTCATGACGGAGCCCCTCTGCAACCCGGGCTACTGTCGTGGTCTGACTTCGGAGCTCCTCTTCGAGGCGTATGGTGCGCCCTCTGTATCGTACGGCGTGGATTCCCTCTTCTCGGCATATGCCAATGATGTGGGCCAGGATGGTCTCATTGTCAGTAGCGGTCATTCAGCTACGACGATTATTCCAATGCTAGGAGGACGCGGCATCCTCGCCAATTCCAAGCGGTGAGTGGGCGTGATATGCGGGCTGCGCGGGCTGCGCGGGCTGCGCGGGCTGCCAGGCAGCCTGAACCTATACTGACCGACAGTTCATTCCCACACATCGCGCCCCCACAGAATGAACTGGGGCGGAGCATCTGCGTCAGACTATATGCTGCGGCTTCTGCAGCTCAAGTACCCCGCTTTCCCACTGCGACTCACGTCCTCCCAATCTACCGGACTCATCGAGACGCCCGGCCTCATGTACACGCATCCGGGCGGCGTCCAAGGCGACTACTCGGAACACATTGCCACGCTATCGGACCTGCACAAGTTGCAAGCAGAGGGAAAGACGGTCCAGATTCCCTTTGTCGTACCTGAAGGCAGCAAGAGAAAGGAACTGACAGACGAGGAGAGGCAGCGCAGGGAGGATCGGAAACGTGAAGCGACGAATCGGTTACGCGAGATGACGCAGAGGAATCGACTGCAAAAGGTGCGTAGCAGTCCAGGTGGTGTCTTGACGTTGGCCGTTTCTCACTGACGACAACTCCCTCCCATCACGTAAAATCGCGCCCCTCCTCCCCCCTCACGTCACAGCTGATGGAAAAGGAAGAGCAGCTGCGCAAGTACACTGAACTGCGCGAATGGAAGAACAAGGAGCGCAAAGCAGAGTGGCTGGTGAGTAGGCATACGTGGCGCTGGTGCGGGCAGATAGTCTCGAGTCTCCTCCTCCACGCCTCTGACCATTGCCCCCCCCTCCCTCTGCACCTACGCCCCCCTCCCAGAAACGCCTCGAGGGCGCTGGCCTCGACTCCGAGGCAGAGCTAGACCGCCAGGAAAAGCGCATACAGACGGCACTGAAGCGGAGCAGAAGGCGCGAAGTCGGCGACGACGACGTGCAAGAAGAAGCAGAAGTGCCGACGTTTCCTCTGGTAGAGATTCCGGACCACGAGCTCGACGAAGAGTCGATCAAGGAGAAGCGAAGACAGCGGTTGCTCAAGGCCGGTTATGATGCACGGCAGCGAGCCAAGGCCGAGAAGATGGAAGAAAAACGCCAGGAAGAGGAGCGCCGGCGTAAAGACGAGGAGGAGCGGACGCACAATCTGGCAGGCTGGGCTCAGACAAGAAGAGCCGAGTACGAGGAGATCATCGAGAGGATGAAGGAGCGCAAGCGCCGAAAGGAGCTTCTCTCGGACCGTAAAAGTCTGGCGGCTCAGCAACGCATGAAGACGATTACCAGTCTGGCGAGCGACGGTCCCTCGGAGGGTGGAGCTGGAGGACGTGGGAAGCGTAAGCGTGGAGGCGGCGACAAGGAAGACACGTTTGGCGCAGACGATGACGACTGGGCAGTGTACCGCGATGTCCAAGGCGCAGAAGACAGCGAAGACGAAGAGGACGACGAGCAACAGCTGGTGCAGCTCGAGAGCAAGCTTCTCCTCCACGACCCTACATTTTCCCGCTCAGATACCCTGGCTGCTAGGCAGGCGCGTAAGCGCGCACTGACACGCACCTTTCTCGGCGGTACACCCGAGGGTGAAGAAGAGATTGCCGCTGCTGCCAAGGCAAAGGCGCAGCAGAATGGTGGGGATGGAGCCGACGACGGTGGTGCAGACGAGGACGACCAAGACGAGAATTCGAAGCTGGAGGATCTCGCGCGCGCACATCAGGTCACACTCAATGTAGAGAGGGCACGGCTGGCGGAAGTATTCTACCAGCCCAGTCTCGCCGGCGTGGACCAGGCGGGCCTCGACGAGATTATGGACATGATCCTGCGCGGCTTCGACGAGGAGAAGCGCCGGGCTATGGTCAAGGTGAGTCGGATGGAGAGGCCGTATGTCTGCAGGCGCACCGCGCACGGCACTGACAACTATATTGCGTCCTTGACGTCCCCCCGCGCGCAGAACATCTTTGTCACGGGTCAGCACACGGGTTACGCCCACTTTGACATGCGCCTGCGCAACTCGGTCGTCGCGACGCAGCCCGTCGAGTACGAGGTCAATGTCCGGCGGGCGAGGGACCCGCGGTTTGATGCATGGCGCGGCATGGCAAAGTGGTGTTTGGAGCGGCCAGAGGAGATGAAGGCTGGGAGCATCGTGAGTGCTGTGCGCCGCTGTTGTGCGCATCCGTTGGCGGGAGTGGCAGTGCTGACCTAAGGGGCACCAACTTTGCCGGCCCCCACCACAGACCCGCCAAATGTACGAAGAGTTCGGCTCAGAGTACATCAAGGACCACCCCTTTGTGTCGGCCGCCATCTGAGGGACGCCGGTCGCGCGACGTACGTACCGACGAAGGTTGTACGGACGAAACTCGTACGGACGAACGAACGAACGAACGAACGAACGTGTAATCATAAGCAGAGAGAGGCGCGGCAATGCAGACTTTTTTCACCGCCTCATGTCCTCTGCCTGCGCACAAAACGTCAGCCTGGCCTCGAATGTTCGTCGTCCGCATCACTCACGTTGAAAACAATAATTACGCAAAGGCCGACGAGTACAGCGACACGGCGCGGATGTTCGTCGCCTGCCTGCTGCGCCCGTAGATGCAACGCTTTGAGAGCGACTCTGTCAAACCCCCTCGGACGACATCTTTCCTCCCTTGCTTCCCTTTCCACCCTTTGCATCTCCTGCCCTCCCCCCACAGCGTAGAGACACCTCCCCCTCTCCCCTCCCTCTTCCGCAGCACGACTCCGCACCCGCGCCCAACCCTTCCCAAAATGGTGAAGCACGTCTCCTTTGCCGAAGCGCCTCGCCCTGGCCTGATGGCGACCCTGCTGCACCCTCTGCAGCGCATCACCTCAGTCCTGCACTTCTACTTTGTCACCGTCGTCGCCACTGCGCACGCAGACACGCTCGTCTCGCGTTTCCTGCGCATCTTAGCCAGTCCATTCGCGTACCTCTTTACCACTGTGCACGCAGCGCACACCACCACCACCACCACCACCCGCCCGCCCACCGACAGACTCACAGGGATCGACAACTTATGGCTTCTCCTCAGCCACTACGACGGCTTCAACCCAGTGTGCATCGCGAGCTTCACCCTCGGGGGTGTACCCTCTGAGAGTGAGCTGCGCTCCGCCTGGGCGAGACTCGCCAGCCAATGCCCACGCTTCGCCTGCAAGTTGACGGGCATCGGTCGTGCGTTTCGCGCACCTGTATTCGTCCCTGATCCGCAGTTCGACATGGCCAACCATATACTTTACCGCCGCTTACGCGAGCCTGCTGGGCGCAAGGAGCTAGACGCATTCATTGCGGAGGTCCGCACCCAGCCGTGGGACTTTGAGCGCCCCTTGTGGGAGTTGTACATTCTAGAGAACTACCGCGGCGACGGCGACGGCGACGTCGGTGCCTGTGCCTGTGCCAAGGCGGCGGTTGTAGCACGCGGACATCACAGTATAAGCGATGGACAGGGGTACATGATGGGGTATATGTCACTCACGTCTTACGCCGAGGAAATGCGACGCATCCTCGACAGTGGGGTGCGGACTCTGCGCGACGCAAAGAATGGGCGGGTCCTACCCTCTAGGATGACTGCCCTCCTCCGCCCGCTCGACGGTCTGTACCTACGGCTGTATCGACCCAACTCGGGATCCGTCCTCGCGCGCCTCTCGACGTGCGTGGCGCAACTCTCCCTTAGAGGAGCCTACCTCGCCGCCTCTGCACTGGAACTCCTCCGCTCTACCTACTACGCCACGCGAATGATCGTCTCCTTCCTGCGCAATGTCGGGGACGCGCCCAAGCCAATGCCGTCGTACGCTGGCCCCCGTGTACACGACAAGGAGTACGCCACGACGAAGCCCCTCCCACTCGAGGGTGTGAGGAAGATCCAGACGGCGTTCAGCGGCGCACAGGCAGGGAGTCTACTGGATGTCGTCGTACAGCGCGGGAGGAGGTACAAGCCGCTGTTTGGACACTTGACGCTCAATGATGTGTTTTGTACGGTGAGTGTGTGCGCTATGTGCGCAATCAATGTGCGCATTGGCTCTCATCTGACAAGATTGCAACCCCCCGCCCCACCCCTGCGCCTGGCGACAGATCCTAGCCGACGTCGTAGCACACGAAATCCAGCGCATCTCCCCCGGCGAGCCCGGCGGCGGCAGCCCCAGCGACGTCGCACCTCGCTCCCTCCGCCGCCGCCCCATGATCATCGGCGTCCCAATCTCCGCCCGGCCCCTCGGTGATACCACCCTGCGTAACCTCTCGACGGGCGTCTTCGTCTACTTCAATACCGATGGGCAGCTCCCGAGCGATGAGGCGGAGATGTACGCGCGCTTGCATAGGTGCAAGGACGCGCTGGGCATGGTCAAGCATGCTATGGTCGTTACAGCGACGTTTGGTATGAGGAGTTGGGTGATGGGGAAGGTGCCGTGAGTTGTGCGAGGGCGTGTGCGTGTGCAGCAGGTTACCTACTCTACTTACTTATCTGCTAACACACACTCGCTTGTGCCACAACACAACAGGGCCATCCTCCCCTCGCCAATCTGGCCGCGCTGGCTCCACCCCCTCGCTGCAGTCATACACCACAAGATGCAGTCCTCTGCCGCAGGCGTATTCAGTAACGTCCCTGGGCCAGGGAGCAGCGCTTCTTCTTCTCCCGCCGCCGCCGCCTCCACCGCCCCCGCAGTAGACTTTGCCTCTGCCCCGATCCTCAGCTGGAGTGTCTGCCCCCCTCAAATGGGGAAGAACACCCTAGGACTGGGTCTCATGACGTACAATGGGAGGGCGTGCCTCTCCGTCTGCGCGGATAAAGTGCCTTTGGAGAGGTTGACGCCTGCGCAGAGGGCGTTGCAGGAGCAGGGAGAGGGAGAGGGAGAGTCGGAGGGGCAGCAAGGCTACACAAAGACGGCGGAGCGCCTTGCGAGGGCGTTCGAGAGGCGGTTTGAGGAGTATGTGCGGGTTGCAGAGGTGGTTCTGGGCGAGGGGAGGGAGGAGTGCGGTCAGAGGGAGGGTGGTGAGGGAGAGGGAGCGCCGGGCAGTCAGGATGGGCAGGACCGAGCTGCGGGAGGAAGCTCAGAAGAGTGAGTTGTGGAGAGCGCGATTGTGCCGCTGCGGAAGGAGCCTGGCTGACTCTGATGGAGCGTACCTCGACGACGGACAGGATTGCGAGCAAGAAGGATGCCTGCTGGGATGAGCTGTCCCAGAGCCAGACCCAAAGCCAGACCCACAAAAGCAAGCCACCCGCTGATGCGCGATCCAAAGCCGCTCAACTCAACTCAGCAACTCCTTCTACTTCTACTTCTGCTTCGACTCGACGAAGAATTCTACAAGAAGAGCCAGATACCCGCCTGGACGGTGCCTGGTCAGCCGTAAGCGACGTCTCGACGGCGGCGGGCGCCCTGAAACTCTGGGCAGGGTGTGCCCTCTTTCTCATGGGCGTCGTCTTGCTGTTGCCTTGCGCCGAGGAGTGTGTTGGCTAAGGTGCGTGTGCTCGTGCGTGTGCGTGTATAGGTCATTTCATTTTGTTTCGACACAGGTCCGTTCCCTTGGTGAAGCAAAGAGGTGTGTGTGTGTGTGTTACTCTAGATGCGTGGAGTGGAAATCAAAGTGTCAATTGTCAACAATGGCCCGCCTGCCTGCCCCGGACCCGAGATGCGTGCGTGCAGGCATGCACGGGTGGCGGAGTTGCGTTGGCTCGTGCGCCCGCGAAGCGAAGCCCCCCCAAGTGTCACTCGTGACTCGCCCGTAAGGATTGTAATCTGCGCAGCCCGAAGTGATTGATTGAATGTCCGGTTTACTTATCTCTGAGCAAACCAGGCTTGACTCCCTACCACATCCTCTCTCATCTACCACTACCATTTCTCCCCCCCCCCC